>CAEGAF010065150.1:0-23753 GCA_903067075.1 Micropoecilia bifurca
CTGCTGTCTGATCCTCCATGTCTTTTTACTGCCGTGAGCCTCGATGTAGCCAAACTCCGTCATTGTTTTTATGTCGTCGTCGTGTTGATGCATTTTGACCTGCTTTAATTTTCCGCCGCAACACGCAAACGTCCCCATTGACTCAGTGTTATAGTTACACATCGCTTAGCATTTGTTGCTGCGCGTTTGCGCAGAGTGAAGGAAAGAGACCAGCTGGACAGACAGGCTGAGAAATGAGATGCAGCTGATCGGTATCGGTAACAGAGCCAATGATCGGCCGATCCCGATCATCACCGATTTCACGAAAATCGGCCGATTATGATCGGTGACCGATCGATCGGCACACCTCTAATATAAACCTCTTTTTGTACCAAATGAAGTTGACATAATTTTTTGATTGTGCTGCAAAATGGCACTAATTGCTAGACTCTGAAAGATTCATATCTCTAGTGTTAGTTGTGCAGATGAAAATAAAACATTTTTCCAACTTTTAATAATAATAAATAAAGAAATGATAAAAAATAAATCAATTTTTTGTTGCCCTCAATATACTTTTCAACTCGGCAGTGTTTACCCCAGGAGGTAAAATGAAGTAAACCACATAAGGAAGGTAAAATAATTTCTATTAAAAAAAAAAAAAACAAAGGGCCGGATCATAATAAAGTGCTGGGAGGACCACGCGGTTTCTCGTTAAAGCTCTCACTTCCTGCTTCCCTAACTCCCTTCCTGCTTCTAGGCAGAGCAGGGTGGAGTTTTCCTCAGCCAGCAGAGGAAGAGGAGGAGTGGATTGGAGCCTGAGGAGCTGGGAGGCTTTTCAGGTTGCTCCTCATTTGGCCTGAACACTTTCTCACAGGAAGGCACGACGCTACTTATAAAGCTGCACTGTTACCTGCTTCTCTCAGTGAAGCCCGGGACTCCTCCTTCACGGGTTGTTTAGTTAGAGTAAGTACTCTTTCTATATCCTGTATGTTTGAGCAGACAGCTGTGCATCCGTTGTGTAGATATGAGTTTAGATACTTAAAAGAAGGGGCCGTCTTGTTGCTATTTTCTCCACTTTAAATTAGTTTAATTTGTTATCTATTGATTTATTTTGCATTATACTTCTGTCCATCAAGAAAAAAATATGCATTTAAATTTATTGTAAAGCGTCCCAAGAAGCACCTGAAAATGTCTGATAGTATGAGTAGCTGTAGTGTTTCTCAGCGCACTGACTGGACGTCTTTGTCCTTCTCTGCGAATACCAGATCTAAAAATATCCATGTGAATTGTGAAGTCAGGCAGGTTTTCATTCTCCTGACTAACGGGTTGAAGCACGGTGCAGCACGCCAACGGGACAAACACACGGCACTGTGAAGATGTTTTAGAAAGGAAAAGTTTTCTTCTTATACAGCATAATGGGATTGCTTTAGACTGAAGAGAAAGAGATAATCAGACTGTTGGCTAAAACAAATAGAAACTGTTTCTGTGATAAGAGAACCAGGATTTAAAAAAGGGTTAACTATAGGAGAATGAGACCTCTGTGTGTGTGTGTGTGTGTGTGTGTGTGTGTGTGTGTGTGTGTGTGTGTGTGTGTTTGTTTGCGAGTAACACACTTTAATCATAAATCCAACACTGACATCCTGGTGACCACTCTCTCTTCCTGCGTGTATGATTGTGTGTATGGTTGTTCTGGATCTGAGTCAGGGCAGCAGTATGTGATTACTGGTTTCTGGAATGTTTCTCACCACGTTAAGAGAAAAGTCTTTGTTTTTCTCCTTTCTTTTTTTGTTTGCCTTCGGGTGCTGTAGTTGCTGCATAAAACCAAGCATTTAATGTGTGCTTTATGCCTCCGGGTGCGTGACAGTCAAAGTGTGTGTGTGTGTGTGTGTGTTCTGGTTATCTTTGCGGATCAGCTCCAGCTGAGTGAGGTAAAAGTAGTTGCCTTCAGCCACTCATTCCCGCTCTAATGTATGGCTAACTCTTTTCTTGGATCAGTTGGGGATTTATCATCTCGCTTTTGAGAATCATCACTGGGAAAATGTAAAAACAGAATTCAATGCAGAACTGTATTTGCTTTCATCTAAAATCGTTAACAGTGTTGTTGGCAGTGATTTAAACTGAATAAACTGCATGCTTCAGTTGTTTAGTCAAACACAAAACAGCTGTGAAACTGCATCATTTGATTTGGAGCCAATTTTTTTCTAATCTGATTTTGCAAAGCTTTGATACTGATTTTAGCTGACTATGATCATTCAAAACCTTTTTTCTAGCCTTCCTGCAGCAGAGGTGTGTAAATCTTAGGAGGAGAGGCAAAGTGACACTGTATAGATGAGAGAGAAAAGTTGGTGTAAACCAGGATTTTGTTGCTGTTTTCTAAATAAAAGGGGAAAAAACTGTCAGGAATCGGATATTAAGCGTTTCAACTTTCCTTCACATCTAATGTGAACAATTCTCTTGAAATTGATATCTGTAACATTTCTAAAGCCAGCATGTTCCATGACAGAGTCGAAACTCAAAAGATTAAAACACAGTAGGCTTCACATTCATCATTATTGCAATGTTAATGTATGTAATATGTTTTAGCTGATTATCTGTGCCATGCATCCAGGTTCTGTATGTCATCAATGTTATTTAATGCAGCATAAAAAGTTTAAGAAGGCAAAGAGATGGTAAGTTATTAAAATAGAAAGTTGTCTGTATTTAGTCTATAACAACTTTTACACTGAAGAGTGTTGTTGTAGAGGCCTCTCCATGCTTAGCATTGGTTGCATTGATCAGAAAAAAAAATCTGATTTTTTAGTTTCTACCAGCTGTTCATAGATTATCAAGTGTTTTTTCTGTCCTTGCAGCAGGGCAGTGTTGTGAAATAACCTAACACAATTATCGTGTTGGCGTCTTCTTTCTCCAAGTTCCACTTCTTCTTCTGCTAAATCTTGCTGAATATCAGGCTGCAATAAACCTTTTGTCACGAGAAGTAAGAAAGAAAGATTTCACAATAATTTATCTTTGAATTTGCTTTGAAAGGGACGATTGTTTCAAATTTTTTCTCTGTCTTCATTAATAGTTTTTTAAGCTAAAATTGTCCTCATTCCTTTTACTTCTAACCAACTCAGGAAAATATTTATAAATGGGTGCATGCATCAAACGCTGTAGAACACAAAGTTTTTGTTTGCATCCTTTCCCACCTTTTGGGGGGTTGAGGCGCTGATGGACAGAGTGGGGGAGTCAGGATGCTGCCAAAGAGATTTAAGCGCTAAAACAACTGACTCATGGTTCAGTGGTTGTTTTTGCAGTTAATATAGTTGCATAACTCTGAAGTCTGGTCATGTTAGTTATGCATGTTGGTCATTTCTGATTCCAGGGAATGAGTTCACAGCTCAGTGTGTCCAGGCCAAGACAATGAGACGTGTTGCTGGGCTGTCTGTCTTCATTAGACGTCTCAGGACCCCCCTGAGCCCCCGACATGCCCGTCCCCCACACCCAGCTAAATTAGCCTTTAAAGGGACGGGCGGATAGCCTTTTGAACTCTTTGTTTCAGTTTGTCATTGGTTGAAGTCAGGATGTCCCTGTAGGATAATGAGTGGCAAGATAAAATTGGAGCCGGGTTTGAAAAATTCAAATTGGGCTTAGTTAGAGGTTTGAATATGGCAGGCATGATGAGAATTAGAAAGGTATGTCAGCACCACCTTTCTAAGTGATTCTATTCTGTTAATTCTTAAGTTTCCAATAACGGGTCGGTGATGTTTGGTAACGCTGTTATGTCCGTTTCCATTCCAGAACCGCTCGACACCGCTCCTTTACTGCTAGTTCCAAGTCTGCATCACTGTTTGTTATATTGCATTTGTCAGGCTGAAGATAAATTCTTCTGCAATCTTTAAGACAACATTTCCAGTGTACTGTTTGAAATCTTCCCTGGAAAAAGGTAAGCAGCCAAAAATAGACGACCTGTAAAAACAGGGCCGTCCTGCAAGAAGTCCTGCAAACACACCTAGATAGCTGAGCACCTTTTGTTGTTTTTTTTTTCCTTTCTTATTGTCATGCTGTTGTAAAATGCTTCCTGCTTGCCTTGTCCATCAGGTGAAAACCCTCACAAGTCACTGCTAGTAAACTTATCAGGTCACTCAGTTTGTTTAGAAACTCTAGAGCAAATGGTCTCTCACTTTTTCTTTTCTTTTTTCTTTTTTTATTGTAATCAAACTTGGCCAGACTTCCTCCAGTCAAATCCACGTGTGATTAGAGGACATTTCTGACAACTCTTTGGGGCGGAGCTTTTCTTGTTTTCAGTGCTGACTGGGTGTGGGGGTCATTGTCTGCAGGGACCAAGGCCGCTGTGATATGACCGACAATCTGGCGTCACAGAATACACACATATGAACTCATCTTGGCCAAGGCCTTCACTGTTTGGACCTTCAGAAGGCGACATCCTCTTTTTCTGCTTTTGCCAAGTAAACTGTTCCCAAAAATATTCAACCTCGCTGAACTTTTAAAGTTTTTGTTATATTGAAACCTCAAGCTTCAATATATTTAGTTGGTAAGGTAGTATATAATTACGTGGATGAGAAATAATTTAAGCTTTTCAAAGTTTGCTTTTTTCCCTTAACAGCCTTTTAAGGGCTACATCAATGGCAGGTTTCTGGCCAATCACTCAATGTAAAAAGCAGTCTTATTCATACCACTGTGGATCACACTTTTTTTTATAAAAAGGAAACCAATCGAAGTTTCCACTGTGGAAAAGAGATGTAATTTCTTGGACTGGGACTGCGGTCTGATGCTTTTGGAGACATTTTGTGTGTGTATTTGGCTGCACAAAATGCTTCTCCACTTTGTTTTCTTTGTGCTTCACGCTGATTGGTGCTAATGTGGTCTATTGATCAGTGGGGTAGCTGTGTTGTTTGCAACCACATTAGCAGAGATGACCGTTTAGTCGTCTGACCCTTTTTCATGAGAAAACGAATGACAATAGCTGCTGTTTTCAGCTGCAACAACTTTCCAGCCTGGAGATATTTTGCATGCTCATTGCTCTACAGCTTTCACATTTAAATACTTAGACCAAACCTGATCTCCACATGGGGTGAATTTATTTAGCACCTTAATGAGAATTGGTGCTCTGTCTCTTTATTCATGACTACCTTGTAAGTAAACAGTTTCTGAATAATGCACGAGTCATTGGGTCAAAGTTATCTGCAGACAGGTTTAAGCGAATGTGACATCTAGTCCTTCATTTGTTTAAATGATTTGCCAACATCAGGGAGTCTGATTGCTGATTTTGTCAAAAGAAGGCAACAATGGAGAATTGCAGTTTGTAGTTGATCACATTTTATTAAAAACTGCTGACAAAATAAGCAACATTTTAAATTCAAAACCCCTTTTTGCTGGTAAATTAGCGATTAAATATACATATGAGCTCAATAACAAAAATATTAATAGTCTGTTATTGAGATTATTCAACCATCAGATTCAAGCAAGTTCTGTTTTACCCATTCAGCTTTCAAGTGTCTCAGGGACTGAGATGTTTTCCAAATGTCAACCAATAGTATGTCAAGTAGAATTGCACTTCGGTATTTCAGCTTCATTAGCTACACTTTCACAGATATGCTTAATCAAGAAATCCATGAATAATTTTCCTTCCCTAGTAGAATTCTCGTACCATCTATGAAAGTATAAATAAATTGTAGAGTTTTTGCTGCATTCAGCTCACTGGATTCTGTGTTAAAGAGAAATTCCACTTATATTTAAATCTTAAGGCAAGAGGAATTCAGAGGTCATGTTAATAGAAACCAGTTTTTGACGAGGAAGTTTAGTCATCAGACAAACTACATTCCTGATGAGCAGAATAATTTTCAGATAGCTGTTGTCCAAACAAACGTAAATAATGCCACCGATTTTCCTCCTTCAGCTGAAAATTTCCAACATCTAGAGTAAACTCTGAAATCTTTCCTTTCCTTCTAAGTTACCTTAAATCTATTCCTGCTCATCAGGCTTATGTCCAAACCTATTGTTGTCATTACCATCATCAGAGAAGTTCACCTCTTGCTTCATCCCAACCACCGAACACGCTAGAGGAACAGATCTGTTGAGCATTAAGAAATTTCAAACCAGCTTTCTTCATAATCTAATTTATGAACTTAAGCAAGATTGGTATTTTGAAGGTCATGTTTGAGCTTTGCTTTGAATCAGGTTTGTCACTTTGGATCCATGAGGAATTTAGAGCCAATACTTGAGAGGCTCATTGAAACTCTGTCAAATATGGACTTTTATTGTGTAGAATTTCTCTGAGAAGAGACATCAGACTTAATTTCTAACTGTGTGGATTGCTAGTTTCAACCCATTAGGTATTAAAGAAAGCTTAATCTACCATCTACACTACTTAGTTTCTGTGATAAAGTAACTTAAGTGTTGTGAAAGATATTTTTTGTTTATTTAGTGTTGCTAAATGTAGTTATTTTACAGTGTAAAGTAAAATATTTCATCTCATGATGTTTTCATTTGTATATTACAGCATAATGCAAGTTTAGTCATGTTGCAGTAATTTGAAATTCACTTTGAATCAAAATGCGTTAACTTTTTTGCGTTACAGAAAATATCAAATGATGAACTGTTTTGTATTATAGCAAAATATATTTTATCCATCTGTATTTTATCATCAGCTGTATTTTACCCATCTTGCTAGCAAGAGAGGAATTTAGTAGTGGAGATGTTGGGAAATTAAAAACATGGGAACTAGAGATGCACCAATATAAAAATTTGGGCTGATCCGATATCAATAACAGCCAATAATGAATATTTACTGAACATTTAAAATTGGATTATAAATGGTACCAAGTGGCATTTAATGCCCTGATGGCTTATGGGTGTTTTTCAGTCTGTCTTGATAACTTCAACTGGACGTATTGCGTAGCTCTAGTAAGCATGTTTTTCTGTCTCTTGAGGCTCAAATTAAAGCAAACCAACTTCCTGTTTCTTAATGCCGTGGTGATGTGTTTTGTTTTCTATCTTCTTTCTAATTTGCTGTTGTTCAGGGGAAAAAACAATGAGTTCATATGCTGAGGAGGATGGCAGTAAAAAAGCCCCATTAAACTGTGGATAGATGGGTTGCAGGTGGAGGAGAGGTGGGGGTAGGGAGGAGAAAGCCCTTTAACTGAGTGTGATGTAACTGTAGAGGTAATGTGGTAAATGATAAGAAGAACGGCTGTCCTGGGGGAGGGGAAGTTGTTTTTCTGTAGAAGTAGAGCCAGAAACACGTAGGTGGAGTAAATGGATTGTTCATATCAGCAACACTTTGAAGTTTTGACATCTGAGGTAAATAATCCTAAATGAATCGCTGTTATTTCTAGAAATAAATGAATAGAAACTTTCTCTGCCTTTGTTGAACTTTAAACCAGCATTTCATGACTTCAGTTGTGTTTTACCCAACATAAACCATTAAACTGTGTGGAAAGCAGCTTATATCTTTAAAACAACAATATCCTTTGTTTTATTATTTAAAGAATCAGTTGCTCACACACAGTCTCTTCACTTTGTTTCCTCTCCTCCCGACACAGAGACGAACAAAGAAGTGTGATTGTGTTTTTTTCTTTTCTGCACAGCGTCGTCATAGAACCCCACTGAGCTTGATGCAAGTCAATGTAAAAAATTGCATCTGTCTCGTCCGTTGTCCCTCCACCCCCACCGCACCCGTCCACCCCTTTCTCCCTTTCAATGAATTTTCATTTGAATGAAAGCCTTGCCTCAGTGTTTTGTTGTGCTCCGGGGAGGAGGGCGGGGTGTGGAGAGGTCTGATTGGTTGGAGTGCCTTTCGAGTCGGGCCAATACAGGAGCAGCTCCCGCCTCCACGACTCCCGGCCTGCAGCGCGATTGGGCGCCTGGGAGGAGCCAGACGTAGTATTAAACCCTCTCTTCCCCCCCCAGTCTGCTCCACTCCAGAGTTGAAGAGAGTCTCCGTCTGTCAGAGGGAGAGCTGTGTGTGTCGGTGTGAAGAGAGAAAGAGAGAGAATGTGTATCTGAGTGTGTGGATGATTTTGTTATTTTTTTTTTCTTGTTGAGCAACAACTAGAAACTCCATCTAAGTCTGACCCGGACTACTCCTTGTTCTACCTTTCCAGGACTGAAGCAGCTTGGCTGAGTGGTTGCCTCTGATCACAGCTGGACGGATAAGCTTCAGCAGACGAGCAGGACGTCATAAAGAGGATCAGAGAAGGCTGCCGTGTTACTGCTATCACGACTGGCTCATCTGTGGACCTTTGAGTTCTTTATTAAGGCTCTGATCCCAATCTCCTGCCTAACCCCCCCAAGTGGGTGGCCACCGAGGTGCCAGAGGCAGTCTGGACGGTCCTGATGTGGAATTTGACCTCGGCTGACCCAGTCCCACAAGTAGTCTTTGACTGAGGAAGGAGAAGAAGAAAAGAAAGAGGAGAGGAGCGACAGAAGAAAAGCAAGGACCTCATATCAGCAACTGGTAAGGAGGTTAATGTGGGCTGTGGGCACAAGAGAGGGGGGGAGGTGGAATGTCTGAAGTAAGAGTCGTAAGAATTCTCCAATAACCTCCGTCTCTGCTTCAGGTCCTGCAGTGATGCCGGTGGAGACGCTGAGGCCCTCAGATGGCCGTCTGGCCGGTGTTGCCTTCACCTCAGGAAGACCCTTCAGAATTCTCAACAAAGGTCCCAACTACTTCCGCCCCCCTGCTGAGCCAGGAACCCGCAAGCTGAGCGCAGTGGAGCGCCTGGAGGCCGACAAGGCCAAGTATGTGAAGAGCCAGCAGGTGGCCTTGACTCGGCAGGCGCCCATCCAGGCACCTCTCATCCGGAAGCCCCTTGTACCCCCGGTGATGATGCCCCAGGGCAATGTGGGTGCCCCGATCACCCGGAAGGTTCCCCGGTGCCCAGCTGATGTGGAGAACCGGGGAGGCAACGAGGTGCCGGGGGAAAGGAGACCCTTCAATCTGGATATCCTGAATAATCTAATCAATGATGTATGTGACGGAGCACAGTCGTCTTCGTCCACCTCCCCCTCCTCATCGTCTCCATCGTCAGGGGTAAAGAGCATCTGCAGCAGCCTGTCTGCAGAGCAGGACAAGAGCAACAGACTCATCAACAACCTCAAGCCCCTGAACCACGGTACCAACAACTCCTCGTCCACCTCCTCCTGCACGTCTTCCCTGCTTAGCAATAACCGTTGCATCCCTGCAGCAGAACTGTCCCGTCGTCCACCCCCCGTCCCAGCACGGGTTGTTCGAGGTATTCAGGCCCCCTACAACACCCCTAACTCAGTGACTGTCCGCAGAGTGGACGTTCGGCCTCATGCTGAGGTTAAGAAGCCACCGAGAGTTGCACTGCATCCCCACCTGAGGCCCCGACAGATCCCCCAGGGTCAGGTCGCACACTCCCAGCTGCCCCCTCCGCCGCCGCCTCCTCAATCACAGAATCAGCTCCCAGCCAAGGTCAACACCTCATCCCAAACCTTGCCATCGCCTCCAGCCTACCCGCCCCCCAGCCCGATGCTGGTCCGAGCAGGCGTCATCCCACCTGCCTCCCCAGCCTTCACGCGCATCTCCAACGCCAGCTCCAAAGGCTCCTCCCGCAAGCACCCATCCCTGCACCGCTCCAAGTCGGACCTGAGCGACCGCTACTCACGCGCCACTGCTGACCTGGAACGCTTCTTCAACTACTGCGGGCTGGACCCGCAGGAGGTGGAGGGACTGGGCGGCGTGGAGCGCTTCACCCGGGCCAACTCAGACATTGTGTCCGTCTCCAAGCTCCGCAGCGTCAGCACGCCCAGCTCGGAGTGTGGGGACGATGCGGAGCGGATGAGGGGGTACGGAGGTGGCGACGAGGAGGAGGACGACGAGGACGGGCCCCTGAGGACGAACGACAGAGTCCCCTACGGGATCTCGGTCATCGAAAGGAACGCACGAGTCATCAAGTGGCTGTACGGCATCCGGCAGGCGAGAGAGGCGAACAGTGGTGTCTCGAACGTCTAGACTGATGATGACGGCTTGTTTGTTTTTGTTTTGCTGCCTTACTTCCACGTTCGGGATCAATGTTCTGGGTCATCTGGTAGTTTGTCTTCAGTTTCCTGTGAGGACTCACTTTTACTGGACAAAAAGACTGAAATGACTCGGTTTATGTTGGGGATGCATCGATTGCAAATTTCTGGTCGATTAGTGATCTTTCGGAATCTGACCTGCTATTTCCAATTTTGGCAAAATACCAAATGTTTTTCTTGAAAAGTTGGTAAATTTAATGTCTAAGTTGGGAATAGCGGGGTGACTGTGGTTAACATGAAGACGTGACCTGGTTGGCGGGTCTGTTTGCTTACCGTCTCTCGCGGTATACAAACAGAACATCAGCAGCTGATTTCCAGATCACATAAGATCGGTTTCACATGCAGGTATTGGCTGATTGGCCGGCTGATTAGTCGGCGCACCCCTTAGTTTCTGTTCTAAAGGCTGCAAGTCAGGACTGCAACTGGACAATGCATTGCTATGTTCTTTTAGTTGATTTCATTGGTATTTGCAAGCAATAACAGATTATTGTCAATGCTGGTGAGAATGAAGGCAGAGGGTGCTAAAAGGTTCCAATAGGTACTGTAAGGGTGTGTGTACGTGTGTGTGTTTTATACCAGAGTTTGGCTACAGACTGCCAAAACGTTGCACAGCACAGAGACTATTGAAAGCAGAGCAGCAAAAGAAGCACGTTCATACTGTGAAACCTACAAATAAAGCTTCCACAAATATGTGCGTATTTTTAACAAGTTACAGAGAAAATGGTTGGCTGTAAGACTGTTATAAATGTTTCTGTCAGCATGCAAATGAACCGTTTGTATACACTATACCGTAGCACGTCATATCAAAAAGATAAAAAAAATAAATAAAAGCAGGAAGGGAGCCCCAGGCTTCCAGATTCACAGCACATCCAGTTCAGTCACAGGGGAGTTTTTATCAGATTTTTTCTTGTTGCCTCTGATGCAGTCTTGGATTACTCTGCATTGGTGCAGCCTGGGAAATCGGTTTACCACGTGCGTCTTGGCACGGGGGGGAAGAGCGAGTCATATGATGAAGGATGATCTCACAAGCACGAATATGTCCATGACTCAGGAAGATGGCATAGTAATAAATGGACCAATATTTATTTGGGAAAACATAACTTAATGTTTTTTTTTCTCTAAAAGGGGATTTTGTGTACAGAGATCAGGCT
This sequence comes from Micropoecilia bifurca, assembly GCA_903067075.1. Taxonomy (NCBI): domain Eukaryota; kingdom Metazoa; phylum Chordata; class Actinopteri; order Cyprinodontiformes; family Poeciliidae; genus Micropoecilia; species Micropoecilia bifurca. The sequence goes on from CAEGAF010065150.1 coordinate 11,172, forward strand.
GAGTCGCATTTAAATGCACATGCAGAGACACGTTCAGTGAGCAAAGAGAAGGGATGCGATGCGTTAGCTGCTGCTCCGCACGGAGCGCCAGAGAATCGGTCTGTATTAAACTTCCTGTTTGTTGCTTCTACTTCTGTTGAACTGTTCTCAGTCTGGTTGGGTCTTCCTCTTCTTCACACCAGAATCAGCAGTAGCGTTCAGTGGCAATCAGTTCAGAAAGCATCTGAAAACAAGATATGCTTTTGTTTTTTTGTTGTTGTTTTTCTTCAGGCACTGGTTGCCCAAAGAGTCTTTGATAAAGAGGTCCGAAATGCTTTACAGCGTTGTATCCTGAATCCATTAATAAAATATGTTTGAATATTAACTTGTCGTATTTATTGGTGCTTTTTGAGTTTTAAAGAAGTCTTTGTGTCACTTCCTCAGGTTATAATGCAAAATCTGTTCTGGGTTCAGTTAAAGTATCATGTCATGGTTTAGTCACAGACTTCTAACCCAAAGTTGGACTTGATAAACTGGTGAAATTCAATTAAAATTAGACGGTTTCCCTTTTTTTTATTATTTATTTTTTTTACAATTAAAAGTCTAAAAAGTGTGGCAGGCATTTGTGTTCAAATCGTACAAATGCCTTCCACACTCAGTCTTATGGGGTTTGAGGTTTTGCACAACTAAACATTGAAATCTTGTAATTTTTCTGTGAACTCAAACAAAATAGCTTGATGACATCAGATTTAAATAAATATCTATCAATATTGGTATTTGTGATGCAGGTCCTATATTTATCGGATCGATTCCAAAATATAAAGTATTGCACACCTCTGTTTCACAGAACTAGATTTCTATTGAGAAGAATTCACACTTAATTTTGTAATTTCTGAAGCTAATTTGTTTAACTTAATTTTATGTACCTGTATTGGAATACAAGAGATTGAGTAAAAAAATCTCCCTACTTTTACTTGTAAAGAAAAAGGAAAACCCTTCATCCTTTTCCTTTTTTCCCTTCCAAATATGAACAACTTTGTTTCTTTATCACATAAAATAAACTGAAGTTTTTACTAAATGCAATAAAAAAGATCAAGGGGCATGAATACTTTTGCAGGGCACTTTTAAGTGAAGGAAAGTGTTACTCTTGGTAATTCAGATCTCACTCCAGCATCAATAATTGACACCCAGCGCTCAGACTGAGCTTCCCAGTAGAGTTTTTCTTCACTTTCCTGCTTTTTGTGGCTGTCTTAAGAGTCCATTATTGTAAATTTCAGAACATCTCTCGCTTCACTGGGGGAGCACACGGGGGCTTCTCATTTAACTGAACCACACGTTTTCAGAGCTCTTAAATCTCTTTTTGGGGAGGTTCAACTGCTTCATAAAACACTATTAAAGAGGAGCAGGGTAAAATGAATGGGTGTGAAAAGGTTATGTTGGCAGTAAATTCTATTCTTATTTGAAATGTGATGTCAGAAAATATTCAAAAAAATTAACAAATATAGACTTGTTTGGATGAAATGATTTAAGTTTATAGCTCAGAAGTATCCTTCAGTATGAAACAATAAAGCAGTTTTTCTTAAAGATTTATTTTTTAATATTCCAGGCAGCTGAAGACTTTTCAGTCCAGCTTATTTTAGAGCACCAATTCATAAGGAATGTTGCCTGAAAAACATCAACTTAATCCAAACGTGCAAATTCTTTTACATTTACAACAAATTCTATTTACTAATCAACACAGTTTATTTTTCAAAATGGTTGAAAAATTTACCAGCAGATGGCATTGAGTTGGTGACTTGCAGCATTCGCTCCTGGTGAACAAGAATTTAGCAGTAATAGATAATAACTTGCATTGAGCTATTTTCCACACTCTGATTTCACTTGTGTTAGAAATTAGATAATAGTATGTTTTAGCCAGACAATGTTTTGAAATTGTGAGAAAATTAGATAAATAGAGGGGCATGGAGATTTTTTTATTCAATCAATAATTGAATAAATCCAAATCTACAATCCAGTATCCTGGATTTCTATAACAATGATTCAGCTTGCTTTAATAGAAAATGATTTCTCCCTTACAATGAATTTCCAGAGAACTAAAAACCAAGCTGGCTCGCCATAAAGACTTTCCTTTTTGTTCCTGTTTTCCAGCACAGACTGGATCAAACGCCACATAGGATGAGGTCTTTTCCCATCAGAGGTGGAGTTTTCAGACAACTGCACTGTAGGTTACACCTATTTGGAGCTGGGAACCACTGACAGAAGACTGATTAGATTTGTCATTTTTAAAACGTTACAAGTTCCACCCAGAAGCTTCAAAGCATTTTCCAAAATGCTGTCTTTCCAGGGCTGTTCAGAGGTAATTGGTTTTGCCCCTAAATCGTGCAGCCGAAACAGATGGAGGTGGGCAAAGAATGATCTGAGATCCATCCTGCCAACAACATTACCATCCACATGCCTCTTTGAAGATACTTGAATGGCACTAGTTACAACATTTAATTTCCCTTTGGGTTAAATAAAGTGTCTTGAATTTCTGTCTGACCGTGTGCTGTCTGGATGATGGGAGTAAAGGCCATTTCCAGTGGCTACATCCATAATTCAGTACTTAAGAAAGGACACCAACGCAGCTTCTATAGACATGAATCAATGACTGAAACATCTCGGAAAATAAAAGAACTTCACGACCTAAACATTATATTTTGCATTGACAGTGTTTATATTTTTCCACTCAAAACGGAGCGGTGCTCTGTATAACTCATTACACAGAGCACCTTTTTTCTGCTTTGAGGAAGCAGAAGCAAAAAGGGGGGAGCTGATGTTTCCTCCACTCCAACCCTTTCGGACGCTTACATAAGAAACACATCTGACTGAGAAGATAGGATGACAATTCGTCTCATTTCCAGCACAGACATTCGGATCATTATGTAACCCAGAGTAAGCAGCACCTCTGACCCATTAAAAAAAAACAAAAAGTCCCACAACGCTTGACCCCTGAAGCTTTTGGAAGAGGAACACATGCAGTGTGAGAATGCGAAGTCTCCCGCTGATGGCTCCCTGTGGACGGATGATGAGGACGGCCCCCCACCCCAATCAAATCATCTCTGTCATCCTAATGCTCCTTCTCCCAACACAGACCGACCATATGTCAATATTTACCGAGGGATCAGCTGGGTTCTGGCATGCTGTTGGAATACAAACACGCTCATATGTCTGTGAGCCTCGGCTCGCTCGCCTGGAGGCCATGTCTGTTTCGTTTTCTGAGTGAAAAGTCAGTCTCAGGACAGAATGGGCACCGTAAAACCTAATCTAATTCTCCTTAATTGAAAAGTACATGCTTGTTGTCTATTTTTTTTTTTTATTTAAAATTAAATTGACTGAACTGAAAGAAAATTGGAAATTTCTGAGTTGGAAAAATCACAAATTTGCTTGAAACAAAAAATGACATTTGGATCTCAATCAGAAATTATCAGGAAAAAAATAACTCGGATGTTTCTGAGTTTGAAAAGTCAAGAGAAACAACTGAGAAATCTTGAGACTAATCTCATAATGTTTTGAGAAAAAACGCCAAAAGTCTCAGACAAAAAACAGAAACTTTCTGAGTTTTTTCTTGCAGTCATTATTTTTTTGACTTTTCAAACTCAGTCCAAGTTTTTTCTACAAAACTTCTGAGATTAATCTAAAAAATTCTAAGATTTTTGTCTGAAATTCACTCCCGTTTTCTCTGCCTATGGCCCCAACTGTGTGCAGGTACAAGATTATAGATGTTCCTTCATCTGTATTTTTAGGGATGTGTTTCTCTACATCAGAGTTCCCTTTATTTCAGGGTTAGCTAGTGACAGCTGATGCAGGCCGCTGCAGTGGGACAGTATCCTTGACTCCTGTGTACAGCAGAACTATGTCAGGGCCTGAATGGCCACGGAGCAGGGAGTGATAAGCTGATTAAAGCGTCAGGGCAGATGGGATCTCTGGGTTTTTGACGTGTGTGTGGCTGTGTGTGTGTGTGTGTGTGTCTCTCCCTCTCTCTGTGAGACTGAGTGTATATCCCATGGGAAAACAAAACTGGGTTGTCTGTGTTAGCTTAGCGTGTTGTTGCAGAGCGATGCATTTACATCCGTTATCGCTTCGGGCCCATCTGCCTTTCTTCCTCTCTCCCTCTCCGTCGGACTGCCTGAGTACATCCAGGCTCCGTGTGGTTTCAGGATGATCCCTGTTCCCAAGATTTGGGGTGACTCTCTTAATGTAAATGTCATCATACGGACGAGTGGGTGAAACAAACTGGAAACCCCTTCAAAAAGCAACACCTTTGTCAGTTTTCACTCATCACTGAGATCTAAGTACAGAAGTACAGAGCTAAGATAAATTTGTGCCACTGCAGATTTTTAGGGTGTGTATATATTTATGTATAGTTTCATTTATTGTTGGGGGAAAACGGCCCTTCAGACCCCAACCTGAGCTCGCCTTGACCCCTGTAGCTGTTATTTTCAAGAGATTTTCTGGTGTTTTACACCAGATTAATGATTGACAGCACTAAAGCCCGCCTTCTGGCTGTGATTGGTTGTTTCTAGTTAGCTCTGGGCGGACTGGGAGAGGGCAGAGGAGCTAGATGTTTTCACAGATTATGTGTGTCATAGTATACTGTCATAACACAGGGACAGTTTTGGAAAATATGCAAAGAAATCTGTTTTTTTTAATAAATGTTTCACACTGCAGCTTTAAAGTGATTAGGGGTGTAGTTAAATCATTTTAAACTAGATTAGTTGTTTGCAAGAAGACATATTGAGCATTGTCAAGGGACAAAAGATGAAAAATAAGCCTTTTTGGCTAATCTTGGCACATTTACAAAATCTTTATTTAATGTGCATTGTCCCTATCAACTAAATTAAATTAAATTAAGTTAAAGGAGCTGACTGGAGGAACCCTTTACACAGTAACTAAAGGCACACCTACACTCAGATTTCTCACTTATTTGTTAGGTCAATTTGGACACTGATCAACTTTTTCATATGAACAGTTGAAAACATTCTGACACAATAAAGAAAACCGATTACAAAAACTATTCTGGGGCATCATCAGTGTAAGTAAGCCTTTGTTTGTGCTAATGGTAAAGGATGGGAGCGTTGTGTAATACAAGTTTCTTCATGTTTTGTTGACAGGCCGTCTGTCAGCAGACGGATGATTAGTCCTGAGTTTCCCCACAGGACCATGAGGGTGTGGGAGGCTGCACTGAAATAGTGACAAACTACGTGACATCACACATATGGCTGCTTTTGGAAAATACACATGAACAAATGAACCACAAGTGACTGTTTTTAAAGCAAGACGTGCAGAAACAAGACGGAGAGGAGCTGTTAAGATGCTCTGCATGAAACACAAACACACACAGATGAATGTCACAACGAGGAATTAACTTACTATCAGTGTGGACAAACATCCAACTAACACCTGATTACGTTTTTGTCCAACCACAGATATCCTGTCATCATCTCTAGATTAAAAACAAACAAAAACAATTTTCACTTTGAGTATAAATTTTGCCATTTCATCAATTCGATATTATTTCACTATCTATTAGAGATGTTATTTGTAATAGATAGATTTGTAATGCACAGTGGAACAGTGTTGACTTGCAGCAAGAAGGTTCTGGGTTCGATTCCCGGCCCGGGGTCTTTCTGCATGGAGTTTGCATGTTCTCCCTGTTCATGTGTGGGTTCTCTCTGGGTTCTCCAACTTCCTCCCACAGGCCCCCATGACTGTTAGGTTAATTGGCCTCTCTAAAATTCTCCCTAGGTGTGAGTGTGTGTGTGCATGGTTGTTTGTCCTGTGTGTCTCTGTGTTGCCCCATGACTGGCGACCTGTCCAGGGTCTCACCTATAACGTTAGCTGGAGAGGCACCAGCAACCCTCCCAAATCTACTAAGGGACAAAGTGTTAGAAAATGAATGGATGGGTTTTCCATCCATTCATCCATCTTAAGTTTAGATAATTTCATTGTCAGTTGGTATCACACTTCTCATCATGCTGTATCAACATCCACCTCGTAGTTTGGTACATAAGTATTAGCTGTCGAGAAATTCTGCCAGAAATGGATGCTACGCTACATCAAGAGGCTAATTCCATGTTGTTAATTCCAACTCAAAACTAAACGCTGAGTCTTATTTATGCACAGTGAAATGCTTGCAGGACGTCTTTGAAGGCAGATTTTGTTTTCAGTCGTCACATTCAGATTCTTTACAGTGTATATATAAAGTTATTTTATTGACTCTCATCTTTGCAAAACGTCCTTTTCCCCCTTCTGCCCTGCTGCTGCTAATCCTTTCCCCCCTGTGGTATTTCTTATGATTCATGCTTCTTGGAGTCACAGTGTGTCTTGCCAGAAGCTGGATGGACCTTCTGAAGGCCCTCCGCCTTTGCCAAGTACGATGTAAACAGATCTGCTGGACTTTAACATGACAACAGACTCCTTTGAACACACCAAGCAGACATGGCCTCCAGGCTGCTGTTGGACCCTTCGGTCCCAGCTCCCATACAGATTCTCTTTCATTCTGTAGCCGCTGACACGAGGCGAAGAAGAAAAACTCTCTGAGTAAGACAATCTCCCGATTAAAATAATAAATAAAAACACAATAGATTAACTTTAGTTTCGCTCTGTGTAAATTATTGCAAAAAGAAAGTAGAGTTTTTTAAAAAAGATGTGCTTGTAGTGGAATTTCCACTTCACTTTTGCAGCCGAAGCAGAATTGTTGGCCAGCAGCTCTACAGCAGCAATCAGTGGAAACATGGAGTTTACCCACCGGTGGAAGCTGCCAAGGAACACTGGCTGCTCTCGGCGAGACAGAAAGTGAAAGACACTTGGCAGCTGAAAGTGTAATGTTTACCTAACCTCGTGTCTGATGGGAAAACTGACCAAAAACATCAGCTACCATGCTGCTTTGCTAGCATCCATAGCTGTGCTAGCGATGCTACAAAGACTAATTTAAAAAATCAAACAAACTCGCTGGTTAAATCCGGACGTAGTAGTTTACTTCTCCAGAAAATGTCAAAAATATTGAGTTAGATGTTTTATTGTAATTTTTTTCCCCACTAGATAAAAGTAGCCCTTACCACGCCTTTGATTTACACAACAGAGCTTTGCAAAATACAGCTAACGCTAACACAAACTGTGGCTATCTGTGTTTTTGTTAGGTTAGACTTTAACTAATTAAATTCAATTAAAGAGGCAGATTTATGTGTTTTCCAGCCACATGGCACCATTTAATAGCTCAATAAAGTAACTATGTTGTTATAAAAATACTGCATATATTAAATATGACATAAAATAAATTTGACTTCATGATTTAACGCTTTGAAATTAGGCCTATGTCTCTTTAACAACTTCTGCTCTTATTCAAACTCTACCTTCAGGAAGTCATCACAACATGGCTCCTCTATTAACTCTTTAACAACGTTTAACCAGAGTTACACTGAGAGGTAGCTCCTATAATGAGCTCAACGCTCAGCAGATGTGGAGGTGTTTGCTAATTACTGCTGCTGTGAAGTGTAAAATTGGAAACTACAAATCCAAAGAGGAGCTGCACAAAAGCTCATCCTAGGTCCACCTAGGCATCTCACACAGCTGGATGGTTGCCATGGGAGATTAGAGGATTTCTCAAACATTCGTGAGAGTCAAAGCCGCACTGCTCCTTTAATTTATTATACAGATTTCAAAACAGTAGAAACTTAAACACAATTAGACTTTTTCTTTTTACATACATAGTCTTTGGACGAAATATATTTTGGTGGCACAAAGTGTAAAAAAAAAAAATTAATCAAAGTTAATTCTGTGGAGATTTATCTGTTGTGGGTAATATATCAATTGCTAATGAACTACTAGCAGAATCACACCCCGAGCCTCTGTTCAAGACAAATTCACCAACCTCAAGCTTGGCAGGTTTCCTGCTAATAAACATTCTGTTTTTATAAAAAGCTTACTTTTAGAAAAAGGTTAAAATGACACATACATTGACAAAAACACACAGGCTGAATCTGCAGTTAAATCTGCTGCTGTGGCACACAGGTCCTGTTTGTTCATTATCTGGTTCCTCTTTTCACTGTAAACTGTGCTTCTAGTTTATGCTGATAGAAATGTTATAAAGGGTGTGTATGGGACAAACTGATCTATTTCATGGGACAAACTCTGATCAATTTTTGCATTCTTTGGTAAGATCTGTTTGTTCTTTATTAATAACTTGCATCAAACTGGAATGACTCTATGAGCTTGGAGAGACTTCTGAGACTAGTGTGATTTCTTCTTACTTTGAAATGGATTTTGAATATGAACTGAAGAAACAAAAATGTCCATTGCTTCAAGTGTCTTAAATAATGATCAGATGTTTTGGAATAACATAATCTAAATTGGTAAAATTAAAGTGTTTTAGTGAAAGAGCAACAAGTGTCCATATGTTTGGTGTAAAGTTGGACTGAGATGCAGAACAGATAAATAGAGATAAAGACGGAAAGACCAGTGGAGAATGATGTAGAAAGGGAGGTGGAGAGAGTGGAGTATGACATGAGAACCAGAGGAGCTAATGACAGGGGAGTAGATGCAGCTGGGGAAAGAAGCAGGCAGAGGCAAACGTGGAGTTGAGAGGCAGCTGAGAAGGGGAGCAAGCTGAGGGAAGGGTAATAGATAAAGCAGAGAGAAGTTAGAGAGGAAAACAATGACAAACAATAAACAGAAAGAAGCACTATATTAATTAAACATATACAAAGAAAAAAGATGGAAAAGATATGGAAGAGCATTAGAGCCACTGAAAAGATAATTCTGACTGTAATCTCTGATAGGAAAAAAATTATACATTTTTGTTGGATCATTGTCATGTAAATAGGTCCTCAGAATTCAATCTCAGAATTTTGACTCATAGAATTTAGGGTTTTTTTTTGCTGAATTTTGACTTTCACAATTCTGAGAAAAACATTGGCCCAACGGGACTAAACTGAAGTGGAAGATCTCAGTATATAATAAGGAAGTGACCACTAAATAGATATACAAATGAAACTTAAGAAGTCTAAACACCTACAGATCATGACATGGCTCAGCATAAAATCTTCACGAAATGTTATTTAGGAATTTTTTTTATGCATATAAGAGATACAGTACTATAGGAAGGTTGTTCATGAAGGTTAGAGGTCTCAGACACTTCGAAGTGATTTGGAGCCTTTAGCCATTTTTCCTTGTGCATTTCTTTCAACAAATAAAAAAAAAGAAACTGTAAATGTTTGGAATTGCAACATGGATCATAGAAGAATTAAACTCCAGCCATCCCATACAGGATTAATGGTTAATGCCTCCCTCAGTAATCACCTAAAGTGGTGTAAACATCACGAAAGGCTATTTTTTAACTTATTTTTTCTAATATTGAGGTAATACTGGTGGCTACAGATGAAAAAATCTGGATGTTTTGGTACTGATGGAGAAATTTGCAAGGCAAAGAACTTCCTCATGTGTCCCTAGAGTCATTATGGCGATTGGTCACGGAGGTCTTGTGCAATAGAACGTATGTGTGTGTGTGTGTGTGTGTGTGTGTGTGTGTGTGTGTGTGTGTGTGTGTGTGTGTGTGTGTGTGTGTGTGTGTTTGTGCCAGTTGTCTTTCAGTAGACCGTTGGGCCACAGCTGGCACTTAGGGATTCAGTAAAAACCGTCATCAGCATCTGTCATCTGAACTGAACTGAACTATGGGAAAATAACTCAGAGATTACACCAGTGATGATTTAGTGTATCAGGAAAGTTACGTGCAAGAACGTCTAATATAAAAACAAAACTGTAAAAAAAAAACATTTGCTCACCTTCGTAACACCCTGACGGATTGCTCCAAATTAAGGAAACTTCTTTTTGTTTTGGTCAAGTAAAATCAAGCTGGTTTTAGTTGCTTTTCCCTGTTTAGACCAGAGATTTCCATTGACCTCAGTGTCACTACAAAGAAATGCATCCAGTTGTTGAAGTGGGAATGTTCCAAGTCTGTAACAAACCCAACACCAACTGATACCAGGACTCAGACCACAGTGGGGATGGATGTGGACTTAAAGTTTTATCTCAATAATTTGTGGTAGTATTCTGATAACAATACGTAACAATAAGAATTATTTAATATGGGTGTGCTGTGGCGGCGCAGGGGGTAAGAATAACCCACATGTGGAATCCTTAGTCCTCAATGCAGCTGTCACAGGTTCGATTCCCAGCCTTGGCGACCCTTGCTGCATGTCTTCCCCCTTCTCTAATTACCCCCTTTCCTGTCAATTAATTATCAAATAAAGGCCACTAGAGCCAAAAAAATCTTTAAAAAAAGAGAATTATTTAATACTTACTTTTTAGCCAACTTTGTTGCAAGACATTTTTTATGTGTTATAAGTGAAAAAAAAAATCGACTAGTGGAGCAAATTTTCATCAATATTGAGGAAATATTGACTTAAAACAACCTGCTATATCTCCTGAAAATGTACTTACAAATTACCTGGTTTACCATTACCCGGTTAAATAACGTTACTCTGGCAATAGCCTTTGACATTAAAGTTTATTTGATGACCTCCATTATTTAAGTGTGAAAAGTAAAGATTAGCAGCAGAACTCTGTAAGACAAACGCTTTCCCACTCTGTGCTCCCAGAGAACTTTCTGAATCATCATTGGCTGAAGAGTTTATGCTCAGCTGCGCTTCCTTAACGCTTTTTTTGGTTTCATTTTAAGATAAAATGTATAAGTTCTCCTGGATGTAGTGAAGCCTGTTAGATAGGATCCATCTTTGCAGAGTTCCAGAATCACACTGAGGGATTTTGCTGTTTGAGCTGTAGCTTCCTGTCACATACAAGCTGTGTGTAAATATTGTGTCACATCTAATCTGCGCGCGATGAGATAACACTGACAGTTGCGCCTCCGGTTTTTCTCAGGAATCTATTTCATGAAATGGCAATTTCTTCTGGATTATAAAGTGATTAAGAACAAGCTGTCATGGCAACTCGTCATGGTTCCATTTTTTTTTTCTATTTTAACACACACAGCCTCATTTTCAACCATCTAACTTGGCTCCCTCCTTCTGGAAGGCTTTTGCTAAATTATAATAAGAGTGGGAAATATGAGAAATAACATCAAAGTGCTGATATTGAGGTTCCTGTTTTTGTTCTTTCTCGTCTCTTTGCTCACAGCACTGAGGAAAGATTCCAAATACAAGCCTTGATTAATATTTCACTGGTATTGTTGAACAGATTTTGTGTTTGCAGTGGTGTGCATGTGTGCGTGTGCATGTTTGTGGCGTGATTAGTGCGGCACAGATGCACTGAGTGTCTGCCTGACCGCTTCAGTGGACGGCCTCATCGCATGTTGTGGGGGTTTCTCTGTCCAAGTGTGTGTGTGTGTGCGTGCGGACCTGAGATTCTCCCTCATTATTTATTCAGGTCAAGAGTCAGTGAAATGCTCTTTTTGCAGCAAATGAAGAGCAAATGTACAGCAATACAGTTCTGCAATGTTGGAACCTTGTGCTTTAGTAAAGTCTTGATTGATTTAAAGGAACAGTTCTGATTTTTTTTAAGAGACTATGCAGCAGTAATCAAAGTTTTCAGAATTGGGGACCGATTCTCGTTGGTGGGTAACAATAACCACAGCTCAGCAGACGTAAAGGCTTTATGATTTCAAAGTTTGAGCATAGTATTTTTGTGGGAATATTTATTTTAAATAAGACTAACAAAATTCTCCAGTTAAAATTCTTTCTGGTTTTTACAAAGAGAAATAATGCTAAGCGCCGTCAACAGATACTGACTGACTGCTTACAACTAATTCTTTACTTTGAGCCAAACATCTTTTTAACATTAATAATGCATGCAATATTCCCTCTGCTTGAATTATGTTGCCTTTGATTTACCTCAGAAGTCAAAGATAGATTTGGGAATTAATGTACAAATCTTAGTGTTACAAATTAGTGTTACAAATCTCTAATTTCAGCAATCAAACACAAAATTTTGTATAGTTTTATACTCATGGCAAACATATTGGATAAATAACTGGCTGGCAAAAGACAAGCTACTTTCCCAGAAGAAATTCTGAATTCAGGAATTGTTCTTGTTGTATTTCAAAGCAAATTTCTGACAAAGGTTTGGCTGAAGCCGACCTGTTGGATTCTCTATTAATGAGTGAACAACCTACTGTTATGCAGTGACAGCAGACATTCAATGTTTGGTTGCCACAAGGCTGTTATCACTGCAGCAACTTGTCCTGCTTCCTGTGCAAAACTCCCAAAAAGCTAAAGATTACCCTGTTGTTAATCAAACTGAAACTCAAAACCAAATGAGTTTTTTTGCTTCATGATAGATTTTTTTATTTAGTCTGAAACTGTTTTTTTTAGTTTTGCAACGAGAGATGGACATGAAGAATAATTGTCATATTAATCTATGAGGTAGAGACACTCAAGTCTGATTTTGAGTAAAAGCTGCTGGATATTTTTTATTTTTATCTATTCACTTTTTGTTGTACATGACATATTTTTGTTTAAGATTTTACTTGTCAGTGAAAATTAAAGTGCTAACCTGATGGAGAAACCTGTGCTTACAGGCCAGATGTCCTCCATTCTAGAACTGAGGCTCTAT
>CAEGAF010065161.1:0-44673 GCA_903067075.1 Micropoecilia bifurca
ACTCAGTGCGTTATAGTTACACATCGCTTAGCATTTGTTGCTGCGCGTTTGCGCCGTGAAGGAAAGAAGAGACCAGCTGGACAGACAGGCTGAGAAATGAGATGCAGGTGATCGGTATCGGTAGCAGAGCCTTTGATCGGCCGATCCCGATCATCACCGATTTCACAAAAATCGGCCGATTATGATCGGTGACCGATTGATCGGCACACCTCTAATTATTAGACACTGACATTTCAGGCGTGGTTGTACATTGTTTACAAATCCCAATGGTTACCTTTCGCAAAAAGTGTGTAGACAGGGCAGGACCTTGGGATTGTGGTAGTGATCCAAACAGATGCTGCAAACCAGGAACTGCTTGTCTATCTGACGCACCACAGGGCTGGCGCTCCCAGCCTCACGCTTGGCCATAGCAGTGGACATTTAAAGCCACAGAGAATGACAGCAGTCAACCTGCGGGGATAGAAAAATATAAAATAAATCAAACAAGGTGCTCAGATTCTACACTCCGCTTTCCTATTAGGTGTGAAATTTAGGGTTTCATTCACGTCGTATCAGAAACTGAAGTACAGAAGTATTTATAATTACAATATTTTTTAAAGTGTTTTTGTTATGCTGGGATTTATAAGTTAAAGCCAAAAAACAGTTAGCAGGCGAGATAGGAGTCTCGTTGTACACTGAGAAAGTAAAATAAAAACAATAATACCAAAGAAAAAAAATTGTATCCACAGTTTACAAAAACCATGAAAGACACAAAATAACCTAGTTAACTAATGAATTAGGGATTCTGGTATGTGGATAAAACTGATGATGGTTCAACTAGTTAGAACAAGTACACAGAGAAAAAAATATGTTTATTAGAGATTAGGGGGGGAGATGCACATTAGTGGCCCCAGGATGAAAATGTAAAATGCAAAACAAAGTTGTTTTGCATTTTACTCCAGTTTGCAGAGACGTGATTAAGGCCAGAATATCCAAATTAAGTAGATGACATGTGACACAATTCAACAGCTGAGTCATGCTCAGAAGTGCCAACAGGATAGAAATATGTAAAAATGTATCCACATTCTAACCTGCCACACAGTGAGGGAAAACATGCCAACTGTTAGATACAATGATGATGCCTGTAACTGCAGCTAAAATATAATCGTTTTTGGCCAAAAAAAACACAAAAAAGGATTTGCCAAACAATGGAAATGTATATTTTTATTGGACAACAGAAAACCAGAATGAGAGCCCATATAGTGAAACTGGGAGAAGTATAGATTTTAGCATTTCTTTGCTTTTTATTGAAACATGCATATGATCTGACAACATCCTTTTGGGTTGGGTACGTTGGGCTTCTTAAAGCACAGATATAAATTTATTAAAGCCAGAAAAACTAACATTTTGAAAGCTTGAAGGATGAATAAATTACAATCAGCCTTTTTATAGGTTTTCAAAGCTAATCTGTATTGTAAAACACACTTTAGCACAAAATAAATGTTTTCTGATAAAACTTCTCTAAAAAAAAGTGCCATTACCACATATGAATATGCCATATGAAACCACAATTACTCATCTATTACCGCTAAAGTCTCCAGAATAATTTCAGGAGTTTGATGTAAATGATTCTTGTTTAACCAGTGAACTCCTGTTTTTACTGAAAAGAACTGATGGAACCTAGTAATCTTAAAGAATATGTGCTTTTGTAAATATGGTTAAGCTCATTTAGACGTGCATGTTTCCCACATGACTGTGGTTATACATTGAACTATCCCTTTGAACAGTTTGATTCCAACACTTACTGAAAGAAAATATCTGCCCTGAATTGTTCTGAAATCTCGACTGAAAGAGATTTTAAAAGCCGTAAACACTTAAATTTAATGGTTGCTAAATCTTTGTGGGTCAGCAGAGCAACAGAGCCACCAGCTTTACATAATCTCATCTAGAAATACAGCTGCAGACCTGGATATTCTGCCTAGCAACACAAACCACTCCTGTCTACAGTTGGCCCACTTCCATATTCATTTGTGCAAGCACAACCTTTATACTTAAAAAGTATGCCACCAGCAGCTGATAAAATATTTTTGTAGCTGGTCTATAAAAGAAGAATCCAATAAAACAATTAAGCACAATTAAGATGTATTTCTGTATTTCTTGTGGCTGTGTCCTTTTAGAGCTTTAGCCTGCACATGTTAGTTTGCATCTTGGTGTTGCTAACTGGTTCCATCCATGTGGTTTGGTCACATTTGCTCAGTAGGTCAGCATATACATTATTTATGTATACGGCATGCACTCATTTCCTTGCTCAAAGACTAAGCAGAGAGCAGTTTGTGTCTGAAACAAGCATATTGAACGTATGCAGTAAGATTTCAACTGTTACAATAAAAAAAACATCTAAGTTCATGCTCAAAGGTTGAGTTCGATTTATCAGCCCCTACCTCCCCCTTTGTTCTTTTCTGCACATCTGTTGAACCTGAATCTAATGCAGCCCTCAATCCCTGATTTCCAATCTGTACTCATGCCCTATTGTCACACGCAAACATACTATCTTGGTGATTAAGAGCATAACTGTATCTTTCCAGTATTTGCATAGAAGATCCAATGACATGCAGCCCTTAAAGTGATGGGGTTAAAGGTCATGTCTGTTGCTCTTAGTCATGAAAATGACACAGAACCTTCACCATGTGAGAACAGTGTGAACAAATATAATGTTTAGCATTAAGTATCTTAAGTTTCTCTAAATCTACGTGAATATGCATCGTTCTGCTCTTGGATTTAAACTAAAAGGGAAGAGTTTATTTTTAATGAACCGATACGAAGAAGCATACTATACACTGTGAAAAAGTATTTAGCCTTTTATAAATTTCTTATTATCCGTTTATTTTTGTCACACTTAAATGTGTCACATAACTAAACAGAGTTAAAAAAAAAAACAGAGTGAATATAAAAAAAGCTGTTTACATCCTATGTCATCCAAACAATTCTGGCTTCATGTACAAAAGCAGTTGCCCCTGTTTTACATTATGAATTAACTCTGATTAATGTCCTATTGTTGCAAAGCTGAGTTCAACTTCATTAGCCAGACCCTGACCTGATTGCTGCCCGACATGCAGAATGAAGAAATCCCTGACAACAATATGTACGCCACAAACAAGACTGCCAACCGTCAGGAATAGCAGTAGGATACTTCAGGACACACAATTTGATTGACAGCTTAGTTTGGCTGCAACATTCTTTTGCATGCTAAGACACCTTATCTAAAGCACATATTTGCCTTTTATACAGAATGAAGCCTGCTAAATTAGACACTATCCAAATGTTTCAGAAATGACCTAACATTAAAATCTCATCATACCAAATAGAAATCACCTCTGCATGCATCACCTTACAGGTCCACAACATACATTCTGATTAATTCAGCTAATAATTATATGGACACTTAAGGGCACTCACAAAACACTGAATCTTCATTCTGAGATTGTGAAGCAGGCATCGACATCATGGCAAAAGTAACAAACCCCATCCCGACGCAGCAGAACTCTGAATTCTACAACTTTAACTCCAATGCATGAACGCCATTTCAAATCAGGATGTTCAAAAGCAACAACACACATGCAACAAAGTTTTGACAGGACATGATGTTTCACAAAAGGCAATTAATTCCCTTAAGCTTAGGTCCACAAAATACATATTTTTGTCAAAGCAAACATACATAGCAAGATAGGAACCATATGCTTTTCTTCAGCAGGATCTACTACTTTGTTGTTGTTGATTGATTGATTGATGGATCTAAACATATGGGAATACTTAAAGGAACGCTGGTAGAGGCTTTAAAAGACTTGAGGCCATGATGAAGGTTCATCCTCCAGCAGGACAACCCTAAACGTACAGCTAGAGCAGCAACAACTGGTGTAGCATACATCTTAGGGTACAGTCAAAGTTCAGACATCAAATGGCAAACTTTGTGGTGAAAACAGTATGGGAAAACTCAGGAGGAAAAGGGTATGCTGAGTTTATTCAAATAAACTCCAAGAAGATTTAGGCTGCCATCAATCAATACACAAAGCACTAAATGAATAGAGTAAATGGAGTTTGATATCTCATGTATAAATTGAGGAAAATAAAATGTGGACTGAATACATTTTCATTTGATGTGTTTGAATTTATCGGCACCGGGAGAAAATAACAAAAAAGTGTCACTTTAATTTAAGCTTTCACTTGAAATGTTTGACTGAAGCATGAAGAGGCATTTTAAAACAGATTTGGTTCTTATTAAATGAATGCATTTTCAACACAGATGCAAAGGGAGCAAAAAAATCACATCCAACAGCTCTTGCTCTGCATCAGAGAAGAGGTGAGCACAATCATGGATATGTGTTAAATGCATTCAGAAAATTGCTGATATCTCCATGCACAGTTTAACTCCAAAGTGAGGCAGAGTTTTTTGATTTGATGCTCTTAAGCAACCGTGACTGGTCGACTGTCAAGACTCTGAAGTGATTGAAGGCTTGCAGATTTGAATTTAGCCTCTGCAGTCCAACACAGTGGGGTAGCTAGATGCAAAGCCCACAGAGGCAGGACTGCAGGAAGTTAAAAAAAATGCATTCATGAAAGGAAGCCTCTTGCAGGGAGCTGTCAGTTGATGCCATAAAAATGATGAGTGTTTTAATTTCCCTGAATGATGCTCACTGTGAAGCAGCAGCAATGTTGTGGATGACCTCAGGCTTCAGTAATTCCTCCCCCTCCAAAAAAATCTTAGGATCAGATTATGTGTGTGTATTCGTTTGTGTGTATGTGTAACTAAACTGTTTATGGGTGTGTATTGCAATGCATGTGTCCAGCATTTGTTTTGTTGTAGCGAAAAGCTAACACCCAGGCACACAATGCGTCCTTTCACTGTCGACTTTGTAGAACACAAAAGCTGCTCATTTTCTCTTTCAGAGCTAAAACCTCTGATGTTCAGTTTATGCTACGGTAAAAGTCTCATAGTTTATTCAATCAATCATCAATCAAATTGTATTTGTATAGCACATTTCAGCAGCAAGGCATTGCAAAGTGCTTTACATAATTAAAATAAAAACAGTATGTGACATTAAATAAACAGTGTGGAAGAGAAAGAGATTTTAAAAAAGAAACTGTGAGAAAGAGAATTAAAAAAAATGAAAAACAAAGATTTTTAAAAGAGTTTTAGTTAAAACGCTGTTTAACCAGGATTCTCAAATCTGAGTTTTAGTTAAAACACTTTGTAACAAGGATTCTCAAACCGCAGAGTTTTAGTTAAAACGCTGTTTAACAGGAATTCTCACACCCCAGAGTTCTAGTTAAAACGCTGTTTAACCAGGATTCTCAAACCCCAGAGTTTTCTTCAAAATGCTGTTTAACAAGGATTCTCACACCTCAGAGTTTTAGTTAAAACACTTTTTAACAAGGATTCTCAAACCTCAGAGTTCTAGTTAAAACGCTGTTTAACCAGGATTCTCAGACCCCAGAGTTTTCTTCAAAATCCTGTTTAACAAGGATTCTCAAACCTCTAAATAAATAAATAAATAAATAAATAAATAAATAAATAAAAATAATAATTCAAAAGGTAAAAACATCGCTGTGTAACAAGTACTCTAACCTCTATTCGTACTCCTCCTTGTGGTTTACTGTATTTAAATATAGACAAAAGCAGTGCGGTGTTAACCTTACATTTTATCATCTGAGTGTAAGGAAGAAGAGGCAGACATTGTAAATACAACGAATATTTTCTTCTGCTTCTGGTCACTGTGATGCACCTGCACAACACCAGTAAATACGCGCTGTCGGTCTGTCCAAACACCAACACAGTCACATAAGCAGACAACACGAACATAAGGCTAAAAAAAGAGTCAAGAGTTGACAGAGTCACTACCTACTGTCAGCAGAGAGGACAGCAGCCGCGGAGAAGGTTTCATGGCTGGTCCGTGAGAGTTTCCCTGAGGAACAACCGTGCGCCCTGACTCACGCGTTACTGCTCACTTTCATCTCCTCTCCTCTCCTTCCCTTTTCCTATTTCCACGTAAAATCATACGCAGTGAAACAGGCTGAACGGAGATGACAACAGAGTGTGGGGCTGGGTTTTCAAAAGACCCTCCCACTGTCAGAGCTGTTTACAAGCACGAGTCGACTGGTTTCCCTCTGATTGGCTGGGGAACTTAGTGTAGCGGGGACGGCAGATTGCGTCATAGGGCAACGATTTGTGCTAGTCAGAGGGAGTGAGAGTAGAGACAAAAGGAGAAAAATGTCTAATATGAGCATGTTAAACTGCTGCCTCGAGATAAAATGTGTAGTTTTAAAATGATTGTATAGGTCTGTTGAAATATGATTCATTCCTGTTACTAACTAATCTTTCCTTCAGATCTTTTTAAGGAAAGCTTCTTTTTTACCAGCTGTATAAGCAAGCACAAGAGCCAACACAAGCTAGAAAATAAAGGAGAGCCAATGGAATTTAACTACCTAATGTCTCCTTTTATTATTAAATTATTATTAAAATTATTTAATATTATTATTAAAAATATTAATAATTAATATTATTAATATTATTATTAATAATGTTAATAATATTATTATTAATAATATTAATAACATTGATATTATTAATATTATTAATAATTATTGTTAATAAAACACATTTGGACTATAAGCCTCAGCCCAACCAAAAAAAAAAAAAAGCCTGATACGATTCACTGAAAGTAGATTTTCATTACACAATTTTTTTGGAAATGTTTTCACATCCCTACAACTTTTTTTTTTTTACAACTTGTCAAATTCTACAAACATAGTCTTCCCTGAATTATTACAGCTGTTTCCACTTGGGACAATTTCCTCCATGTTTTAGATGTGTCCTTGCATTATCAGACCTTTTATATGATAATGACAGATATCAGGAGCCTGACAATGAACCTTTTGTCTGGTTCAGGTGTGTTGACCTAGCATACAGGACAGCAGCCATTAAGGACTGATTTTGGATCATTATTACATAGTCATTTTTTCTGTGCTGTTTGTATCTATTGGCTTTGCACATCAAACTCAGTCAGATTGGACGGAAAGCATCTGTGAGTATGAATTTTCACATTTGTCCCAAATTCTCAATTGTATTTAGATTTAATTCTAAATCACTTGAGTGTTTATTGTTTTTGTCTACATGTTTCCTCTATTATTACCATACATTTAGCTCCATCCACCATCTTTGACCATGCTGAAGAAACACAAGATGTGTTTTGGGCTAATTTTTCAGCCCGTCTGCTGTGTCCCTTGGTCTTCATGATGTTTGTTCACATATGTTCTCCAGCAAACATCTGAAGCCTTCGCAGAATATAATGAAATTAAATTGCACACTTTTACAAGGCGCTAATGTTCTGCCAGTAACTCAATTTTGCACTCTCTGCTGAAGCTCTGTGTCCTTATGATGTGGTCGGAGCATAATCTGGGCCAGAAGGTGACAGTTCTCACCCCATCAATCTGCCATTAATCTGTGCGGATTGAGTTCAGTCATTCCTCCTCCCCCGCACCGCTTCCTCTGGTTCCTCCCACACCTTTTCTAAAAATCTCCCAACATTCAGAACTCATGGGCCTGCAGACTGCTGCGGTGGGTGTAGCAGGAAGTCAGGGATGAGAGGATGAGGAGAGAACTCAGAGATAGTCCAAAGAGCAAGTAATTTGCTGTGGAGGCACCCACAATGTGACACTGTTTCAGATCTTCTAAAATGGGTTAGTAAAGCTTGATCTGGTGACTGGTATTTCAAAATTGATTTCAGCAAACATTTTTTCCCTTGATTGAACAATTTGAGAGGATTTTATCTTTCCACAGAGTTATTTTAGGCATTACATTGGAAATAAATAATATCCCACTCCAGCCTTAATTTGTTGTAATGGTTAAAAATAAATAAGCTATGGATGCGGGTTTCACCAAGGGGTGGAATGGGTGAAGTAAAGTTTGATGTTGAGGTTCATCTGCAGTGTCTTTTGATTGGTCATTGGTGAGACAAATAACCTTAATAGGTTGGCAAGAATGAAGTGTTAAAAAGATATTGTCTTGCAAACATACTTAAGACAAATACAGCCACTCTGTGAAAGCCTCAGAGGTTTGATAGAGAACATAACTTAAAAATAAGCCACACTTTTCATTCTTTTTTTTTTTTTTACAATAAAACAAATTTGAAAACAATTTTTATTTACTTCCAGTTAAATTTTGTTGGTCTATCATTTAATTGTAGTAAAGTGAAAAAATATGGACAGGTTTGAGAGGTATAAATTCTTTCACAATGTTCTGTGCAAATGATGAGAGCTTACAGAGAAGTGTGTAAAAGGATGTGGGAGGATTTGAGGATCCGATAAGAGAGAGATGAGGTGAATAAGTAGGATATAAGAAGCTAAGGATGGGATGAATGACAAATATATAACAGTGAGATGCTTAGGCGAGATGATGAGGAGCTGAAGGAGACGGAGGTCAGGATCTAAAGAGAAAAAAACTGGATAAAACACTGAATCCACAAAAATCTGACATAAAGCTTACTAAGTTCTTTCTTTTTTTAATTAACCAAAGCCATCTTTCATTAATGAACCATGTATAGCCTAAAAATAAAAAGTGAGTTTGTAGAAAAACAAAAAAACAGAATATAACAGTTGTAAAAGCACTTACAGTGAGAGTTAGTATTCCTCATTCACACACATATTCGAGTGTAAAGTGTGTAAAGACCAATTAGCCTGACAATCATGTTTTTTGGACTGTAGGAGGAAGCTGGAGTACCAAGAGAACTCAATGCAGATATAGAAGCTACAATTTGAAACCCACAAGGCAACAGTGCCATCCTCTGTGATACTGTGATACAGCAAACAAGTCTAAATGAATTTCTTCTGATAAATGGATGAATTTTGCTAAGGAAGTTGCAACACACAGAAGCAACCTCTGGATATTTGATCACTCTTTTTAATAGAAATTGCATAATTTATGCCAATTTATTGGATTTCTGGCACAGATCTGATATGCTTTTAAGCATATAGCTGTTTAGTTCAAGTTCAGGATGAAGGATTTAAAAGAAACTCTCCTTACGTTTTCCTATCTCCCTATGTGCATGACACCAGTGCAACTGGCAGAAAAGCAGTCCCTCAGCATTATACTGCCACCAACATGCTTTTAATATCATGAGATTTCAATGTCTTAACTTGTCCAAACAGCTTAAGCTCCTAGATCGCTCTTGAATGTCCCAACCAATTTTCTTTGGGAAATTCACCCAATATCCTCGGGGTTGTATGTAAATATTCAAGCTTGTGATAATAACTTCAACCATGTCTGGATTGGAAAAATAAGTCTAAAATGTGTTTAAACCTGGTTCTTGTGCTTTTAAAATGTACTGAATTTGTTCAACTAAATCAATAAAGGTCTCGTTAGGATGCTTGGCAGCCTTCTGATCTGCTGCACAGTCCAGTCATCAGCCTCCACATACATATATATCTATATATAGAGCTATCAGTTCTCATCCCCTTCACGCCGCTGACAGCCACGTGCTCCGAGCAGCACACAGAGTTTTAAAATGCATTACTCTGACATCCAGCTAAAGAAATGTCAGTGAACTAAGATAAACATTTAACTAACACTGAAATGTAAATGTAATTTCTGAAACCTCCTTACGCTACACCTTAATCATGCTAACTTGCTTCTGATGAAGTTTCTGCAGTATGACTAAAGCAAAGATGGTCATTTGCAAAAAGAGCAAATGCTAATGCAAACCACTTTATCAGCGCTTAAAAAGAAAAATCTGAATTTTTTCCTTAAACTAAGAGTTAGCCAGCTGTGTGGTGTGTTAAAGCTGCCCGCAAGAAAAACAGGTGTGGGAGAGAAAGTTGTGTGAGAAATAAGGCTTCACACAAAACAGGTGGACAAAAGCAAAATGTACTCACCTGAGTGCCTGCTTACAAAAAGGTGCGTCTCCTTTTTCTTTCATCTGAGCGCTCAAAACTCTCTGCATTGTTAGTCACAAAGAGCAGGGGGGGTTTAAATGTGATGTCATCACAGTCTTAAGCCAAGGAAGGCTTTACTGGACCTGCCGCCGGTGGCATTAAACGACAAGACCTCACATGGCTTCTGTGAATGACATTCCTGATCAAGATTATGTAGGAACAAATTAAAATAAAGGACTTTAGCAGAATTTGCATACAAAAGCTAAAAAAAGTTCTTATGCAGTGGCTCTCAAAAGTATACACACCTTCATTGCCAAGTTTTGTGTGCACACTTTAACTAATCTTTTGTTAAAGAACAAGAAAGTTCTTGTTAAAGTTAATCCACAAGAAGTCCTTTTTGCCGATTGTCACTATCCAGGGAACAATACAGACTCTTAAAAAGGTGCGCTTGTAAGATCAGACCTAAAAGCACCCTGAACAGCCACACACCATTCCCATGTTGAGGCATAAGACCAGCAGCATCATGCTAAGGGCTTTTCTCTATTTGTCCGGGGCAAGAACTCTGATCAGAGCTGAGCCTGCAAATGTTCAATGGATGTGAATATTTTTGCTAGGCATTGTATAAGCAGCCAATGTAATTACTGTATGTGCCTGCTGAGGTATTTAAATCACTTTATCTTCATCTCTTGCAAGCAGAGCTCATTAGAAGACGGCCGGAATGAAAGCATCATCAGATTTCGGCATCTGGGCTATGAGGAACAGATACCTGCAGCTCGGATGGACATATTGACACAGATCATTCGCCTCTCAGAGTGTATCGTCCGGATTCTGTACACACACCCTGTCTGTCACCGTCTCCTGCTATGTGCCCAAGCATCAAAGAAAATAGCTAAACAATTTTGTGTCCCCCTTCAATTGAATGTGAATGTAAAAGTCTTTTTACACTGACACTTACTCTTCTAGCACGAATCGGAACAGCCAGTTATGTAAGCTTATATACCAACCTTACATGGATGAAGATCCTGTGAAACATTCAAAAGAAATAGAACATGAAGCATGGATTTTTGTCCCCTCATGTTTTTTTATTATCTGACTGTACCTTTCTGTAAATGCACGGAGAATTACTTCAAGGAAATAAGTGCTTGTGCCACAGGGTAGAGGAGCTGATGCCGAAATAATTTGTTTCTTTATATAACTAAAAGAATAAAAGCCTTGAGCTGAACAACAGCAACACAAACGAATAGCTTGGTCGAACTGGGACCAGACCACAGTACAGTTCCAGATAGGTGAGAATGTATCAGACTCAGCCAGTAAAAGGGAAAGGTGGACAGCTTAGAGGTTTGTTATAATATGGGTGATTTCAGGGAGGGACAAAAGGTCAAAGGAAGGATTTACGTAAGAGCTGTTAGCACAGAAGAAAAGTACACCAAATGCTTTGTGAAAACAAAAGAACTTTGCCATGGGCTTTTTGCTCACACAGATAAACATCACACACAGTGAAAAATGTCAGTGAATGTACACTTTGTTATTCAACCATAAGCCTGCAAAGAAACTCTCAGAACAGGAACATGTGGTTAACTGGACAGGAGATCATTCTTAATATTGTCCAAAAACCATTCATACTGTTTAAACCTTTAATTATTTCCTCAGGTTGCTGCACCAAACATCAATGTCGAGGTTTTTGTGAGATAAACATTATTGTAAATAAGCCATCAGTCCCATTTTTTAACAATCCGAATCAGAAAACTGTGCCTGACTGAGTCAAGAATATTTAAAAGTATAATTTCTTCTCACTCACATTGTTTTGGTTTATTGTGTATTCTCCAGCCTATTGGTGTCTTTTTATAAAACAATAATGTTGGCATGTTACCTTCAGTTGCTATGAAAAAGCTCTCTATATCAAAAGCAATTCATGAGAAATTTAACTTTACATTCAAATGCCTTGAAATAGGCCTCTGTCTCTTTAAGAACTTCCTACCCTTTCTGATATGCCCCCTTCTGCACAACAAAGCTTCTGCCTGATGCTGAGGAGTGTTTGACTGAGAAGTAGTTTGACGGGGTGTTTTGGGGTCTAAGATATTTTCTAATTGCTGCTGCCACTAGTCTGGAGGAGCAGAGTGGAGGAGGCGCATGCAGGATGCTCTGTGGGATGACACGTTGGCTGGGGACTGGAGCTCCAAGGCAAAGGTTCGGGTAAATATGCCAGACACTGTATGAACAAGCATTTAGGCACCCCAAATGGTTGCCGTGGGAGATTCAAGGATTTCTCAAACATTCATGAATAAATCAAAGAAATACACTGGGTAGGTATGTGATGAAGGAATCACTTTATAACATGATTAAAGCTCATAAAAGTACATTTTGCATAATACCCCTCTTTATGACTTTTTTAAGGAATATATTTCATGTGCTTTACCTTCAGATTTTCAATTTCACTCTCTTTGTTGTCAGTCCACAAAACAAAATCTGGTAACACTTTATTTGAAGGGGGTGAATAAGACTGTCATGACATGACATAAAAACATGACCTAACTCCTGTCATGAACATGAATAAGCCGTCATAAATATTTATGACTGTTGTCATTTCTTGGTTAATGTCAACTTGTCATAACAAAGACATTTTGAATAATGTCAACTTTGTGTTAAAAGTGTCATAATTTACTGAATGAAGCTTTATGACAACAGTCATAAATATTCATGAAGGCTTATTCATGTTCACGACATGTGTTGTGTCATGTTTATTAAAGTGTCATGACAGTTTTATTCAGCCCCCTTCAAATAAAATGTTACCCAAAATCTCAATCAAGCAAGGTGAAGTTTGTATTTGTAATGTGATAAATTGCGAAAAGGTTCAAGGTATAGAAAAACTTTAGTAAAGCACGGCCCGGTATGAGTAACAGCCTAAGGAATGTTCTTGGAATTCACCTGTCTGGATCCATCTGAACTCACTTACTCAAAGATCAAATCAATGATAATCGGGTCTACGGTACAATATAGACCTTTATTGCTCAGAGTTGTAAGTCTGTTCAGACACCAAAGCGACTCAGCATCATCACCTGCTTCTTACGCCAAACTGTCACCACAATGACAAGGCAGAAAAGCAGCGACGCCTGACTGGTGACTAACGTGTAACTTTCATCATGTGCAGACCTCTGGCAAGAGTGATGCACTTTTTTGTTTCCTGTCAACAAACAGTGGGGGACTGAGTGACATGAGTGCAGCTAAAATGATCAGCCTGTGTGATCTGAGCTGAGCTGTGTCTAAACGTTCCACAGGAAGCGCCTGTATCCGCATGGCTTATAACAGCGGACACACAGGCGTGCTGTTACTTCTGGGAAACAGAACTAAGAACACAAAAACAAGCAAAAATATGAGGTTCCTTTCAAATTATAAACAACCGTTTTTGTAAGAAGCCTGTAAAATCACTAAAAGGAACGTATTGTGTTCCATAAAAATATCTGGACACAACAGCCCAATTTTATAGCGCATAATCGTTTATTACATTGGCATTGCAAAACTAAATCCTACAGAGTTTTTTTCTGCATCGTGTGACACACCATGCCTCTTTATAATACAGATTCAAAGCTCCAGAGGACTTTGCAAAGGCAAATGGCTGTGAGGAGGAAAACACTTCTGGGTCAAATCTGAGTAATGCTTTATCTTTCCAAAGAGCTAAGGGTATAATTAATGTTTCTGATTACGCAAATAATTGCACAGACACAGAGAGGAGTAATTCATTAATTTAGCAACTAGCATGGATTTAATTTCAATATTTTGTCTGTGAAATGAATTCATAAAGTCTTTAAAAACCCTGGACCGACAAACTACTGTAAAAACAACAGTAATCCAGATAGAGATAATAATATAAAAGGTAAACAAAAACAGACTAGAAGCTAAAAAAGGATTCAGCTAAAACACCATTGACATAAAATACACATTTAAAATAAAATACAAACAAACATAAAATCACAGACTACGACTACTTCAAAAGTTTAACTAATTCATATGATTCTGACGTGCTGTGATGGACAGCTATTTCATATATTTTGCAAACAAAACAGGCGAAAATATTCAGATTCATATGAATTGAAGGTAAAATATACACATAAAAAATTCAAAAACTCAATTTTCACATTCATCCCTTTACCTGTGTGGATTGTATTTTACGTTTTAAGGCAGAAAGGTGTGAAAGAGATCCTTGCGTGCTTTGGGGAACGATTGAGATAAAAGACTTACTGAACAAAAAGGACTAAAAAGTAATTGAAGCTCTTAAAGCAATCTCTGCTGTGAACTCCAACAAGAGCTCTGATTTCCCAGCTGAGCTAAAGCCATGCTATTTGTCATATGTCACTAAATTGAATTTAATTAGTTTGGTTCAGTACTTGTTTCATGTAGTGATGAAGGTCAAACATTTCCAAATGTTCAGGCTTCAGCTAGAGGAAGTAGAGAGGTAACACCTGACCCATTGATCAGATCTGGTCATTAAACGGAAACATCATCATATGACATGTTGGTCAAAAATACCAAGACTATCGCTTTTCAGTAACAATCTCAGTGAAGAAGTAAAGTCACTTGAATGCAAAACGATACTAGTTTTAGTCAGTGCATGAGAGAACCAGTGATTTTCTTTCTTTAAACAAAGCAGCAGCTGCTGTCTGACATTGACAGCATCAACACGCAGTGTTAACTAAGCAGAGAGGTAAATATAGCCGCAGCACAAACAGAGCAGAAAATCCCGTCATTACAGCGGCGCTGGCAACCGTTCATCACGTTTCACCGCTAGGTTTGCATCTCCGCTCGCCTGACTCCCACCGCTTGCTCTCATGCAGCTCCTGGGACATTCCTCCCATGCCGGCCAGGCATTCCAGTCTTTGCTCAGCCTCGAGCAACCTGAGGTTTCCCCTGGGTCGCAATTTGAACGTCTACACAAAAGTCCTCGTTTGTCTATCTGCTCATGCATCTTTGAAAGTGTCCTGCTGTAGTCATCTGCTGATTAAATATCAGCGTAATATTCTATTCATAGCAGCTGCTTCAAGCCCATCTAAGGCTCTGCACCAGCTGCATTTTAGATACCAGAGTTAGGAAAGCACATCTATTTGTTTTATTACATGAAGGGAAACTTTTCAGGAGGTCATTAAGCTGTAAACACAAATGCTACAGTTTTGTGAAGCTTGTAAAGTGAGTGGGTAGCTGACATTTATTCAACCTCCTCATGTTAACTATCAATCCATATTCTCAGCTGCCACCACCTTGTTTCACAATGGAGACTTTGTCATACTGAGGCTTTTAAATGCAGACAAAGTTAAAACAATCCCATTAGGATCTCACTGGAACAGATCACCAGTGTCACCTACTGCTAATGAGATTTATTTATCAATGGCTTTATTATCACATCTCTTTCATAAAACACCTGAGCTAAACATAAATATCAATAGTCACTTGGTAACTTCTTTGGTTAATATTCTCCTTATCCACCCAGTCAGTTTAAATGTACTGAATAGAGCTTTGTGACAAGTTCAATGCTTGGGATATTTGTCTATAATTGCTTTACACTTTCACATCCCTGACTTGTCTCCTGTATTTGTCTTTGTAATGTTCTCTACCAAAGCTCTGAGGCATCCTGTTTAAACAACAGCTGGATTTATATTGAGATAAATGACCCACAATTTGACTCTATTTAATAAGCTTGTGAAGATTGGTTGCTGTGGATTTTACGTAGAAGTATCCAAATAAGCGGGACTGAATGCATACTGATGCCATACTGTTCAAATTTAAATTCACAAAAACTTTGGCAATATTTTTTTTTCTTTTTAATTCACAATTATGTTCCACTTTGCATTGATCTGTTACATATAATCCTAGCCATAATACATTAGTTTGCGGTTGGAACGTAACAAAGTATGAATAAGATAAACTGGTGTAAATACTATTGCCAAGTACTTTATGTGTGTTTCAAATCTGAAAGTATATAAATCAGCTACAGCAAAGCAGATTGTCACCTGACTTTAGTAGAGACAAAGTCATTTTTAAGGAGTCATTTCAGAAATCAGAAAGTTTTCTGAAGTCAACAATGCCCACAAAACAAGATTCAGACCTGGACTTGACTAATAACCGCAACTCATTTCTGCACTTATCTTTAAACACAGCCAGCTTAGTGTGATATAGATGAGGTAACATATTGATATTTCACTGCACAATGGAGAGCTGTCAAGGGACACTAAATGGGCCTCAGTGTTTCTCTGCATACAGACAACATAGGGTGTGTGGATTAGCCAGCGATGTGTAAAAGGGAAAAAAAGAGTGATGTGACAAAAGGGAGCCATGACAGGAGTAAAGACTTTTCTCTCATCAAATAAAAAAAATGGCATGGTATAAGGTAAGATAATAGAAGAGAACACTAAGTGGGGGGTGGGGGGGGTGATATGAATGGATGAGAAAGATTCACTTACAGTGTGTCCTTTAGAGATGAAGATGAAGTTTCAGTTTGTTCTCCTCCAGCGGGAGTGATATCCGTTTGCTAAACCTGGCATTGCCAAAGCCAAAGACATACACCCCACACAGACATAGGTAGGAAGAGGGTGTGTGTGTGTGTATGTGTGAGAGAGAGAGAGAGCGGATTGACGAGAAGGCGGTTTGGGATCCTGCTTTATTGCATGTGTGTGTGCACACTGTCAGGATCGGAAAGAGACTGAGAAGGAGAGAGAGAGAGAGAGAGAGAGAGAGAGAGGAAGAAAAAATGATGCAGAGAGTTTGAACGAGCGGAGTGGCTGGTGTGAAAAAGGGAGGGAGCTTGACGGTCCAATAGGGAGCAAGATGATCTGAGCAAACAGGAGATAGCAACAAAGAGACAGATTTTTATTTTTTTTCTAAATCTTGATCACACTCCACATTTTGTCTGTTTTCTCTATATTTTAGATTAGGATGGCAGAGGAAATGAGAAACACCCAAAGCATCAAACAGAAAGTGGGGGTTGATCCATTTGCTACCCTCAGCCGAAGGCTTCGGCCCAAGATGTATTTCTCTCACGCACAGATTGGAGGTGCAGGGAGACTGATGGGAGGAACACAGGAGATAAATCATCAAACCCTGCATGGGACTCGAATAACAGATTGCTAGAAGGATTGACAAATAAGGCTGAACTGAAGTGCCGACAGAAAATAACAGAAAACCAACATATAAGGGGGAGTTACTCCCTTTTTATGTTTGCTTAGTTTTAAAACATTGTATAAAATAATTGTCAGCAACGCAGCATTAATGAGCAGTACAGGAAGTCTCTGTGCGTGGACAGCTAAGATATGTGCAGCATCCTGCCTCCTCAGAGTGTGTGTGAGACACTCGTGTGCATAAGCATGGGGGTGGGGGAGCAGACCATCTTTCTCGGGATTTTGCTGCGGGAGCACAATGTTGCCATGGAGACTGCATCCATTGCAGCAGAAAAACGCAGATGGACGGCCTCCCTTTCTTCCCTGATGTGGTCCAGGTTGCCTCTCATCCCTGACCTGCAATTCAGAAAAACTGTCCTTTTGACTTTGTGGATAGGCGGAGGAAAAAAATGCTCCGGGTGTTTACCAGCCTATGACTCAGACCGCTGACAAACTGCTTATGGCAGAGGTGAAAAGGCCTTTTTTGTCGAATTATTACAAAATGTTTAATCACAGAGCATCAGCTTGCACAACTGGAGATTTAAATATTGCTCTAAATATGTCAAGATAGATAAATTAGAGGTAAATCAATTGCCATATTTCCTGAAAGTAATCACAGCTCATGGGAGAGTAAAAGCTCTACATCTGAATACATACTAATGCGGACATCATGTTGACACTCGGGTGCACAATCAATTTCTCATTTCTAAATCCAAGACACTAATTTCAGTTGACTTTAAAAGTGAATAAAGACAACAGGTAAGAACATATCTGGAGGGAAATCATGTACAAACGCAGCATGACTCATTCTTTTCTGAAGGCACTAAGAAATATGACCTGTTCTGATATTCCTCAATCTCAACTTGTTTAAATATTTCATTTACTAGAGGATTTAAATTGTTTCCTATATGCATGTTAAGCTTATTTATAGATGCTTAACCTCTCATACAGCAGCCCAAGGATTATAAAGATGATAGCTTTTCAACTTTCTCACATTTTATCAGGTAGGAGCCACAAACATCAATGTGTTTTACTGAAATTGTATGTGACAAATCAGCACAACGAAACAAATATTTGAAGAGTGGAATAAAAATGGTGTTCACTCCAAAAAAAAAATACATTTTGAGAACAATAGCTAGTTAATCATCAAAACCAAAACAGCACGTTTTAAAGACCACATTTTGTTACTTGTTATATTTTGATGCCTTTTGACTGATTCTTCTTCCTCCTATGACGGCTAAACCCCATGTATTCAGTAGATGGATTAAAATGTGTGCAAACGTATTTACTGAAAGTAAGATAGTTTTCTTTATTATTAATTATGTAAATTGTTTTATTCATTCTATTATTGTTGTCATTATCGTTAGCACATTGTCCGTACATCTAATTAATAAAGCAGCGTTTGAATCAGTAGAATTTCTTGCAAGGTTGCCAACGTATATTTACTATGCCACGTCTAAATATTTCCATTTCTGATACGAAGTCACTGTAATTTGATATCCTTTGAAATTATAAAGTAAAATAAAATCCACAAATCTGTTCTTCATGAAAGTTTAAAAATAACTGTTCAAAGTTCATGAACTTTGAACAGTTGAACTGTAAAAAGAACAGGAAGTCCTTTTTACAGTTCCCCACAGGTAAGTAGAGAAAACAGTAAAAATGTGTTTTTCTGTGGTAGAAAACAAACACTATGAATCACACTGACCACACCACCACCATGGTGAAATATAAATGTGACAGCCTCACTTTGTGGAGATACTTTTCTTTTTTTGGTGAACCAGTTTAGAGTTTATGGAAATATAGTTTGAACAAAATAGAGAGCAAAGCTGTCAGAGGCAGAGAAAACATGAAAGTTCACTGGCTATAGCTTTTGTGAACACTTCAATGTCTGCTGCATCATAAGTTGATTTTGTTTCTTGCCACGGAAAATTACGTCATCCGTATAGATGGAGTTAGAGCTGCAACACTGAAGATCTTAACCCGTCTTATTTCAAAGTGATTCGGTTACAATTTTACATAAGTCGTGACAAAATATTCTACTTCTGATGGATAGAGAAATAGGTGTACTTGCTACAACCAACCAGTAGAGAGTGCAATCTGTTAACACCTTAATTTGCTTTTACCTGTCCATTTTGCTGATCACTGGGTTGCTAATGAAGGAGAGCAGATTATCCATGCAAACTTCTTTTCCTAAAAGGAATAACAATACAAACTGTATAAATAAAGTACATCAGATGTAGTTAAAAAATGTTTCAAATTGCACAAGTTACTGCCTTTCAAAATTGTAAAGTTAGGTTCTGAAAAAATCAAGAGATTGATGCGGATTAACGTAAATAAAAAAGCGCCATCTAGTGGTTGAATGCAGAATGAATCCATAAAAAGCCATTTGTGTACTGGGGAGGAATATGTGTTTAAAATGTCATTTTACGAATAAAAACATCGTGATCGGACTTTATTCTTGATTACCTGCAAGCAGCGAGATGCACACTGGTGCATGAAACACAAGAGCTAAAGTTGAGCTCGAATTAAAGATAATAGTGAGCAAAATATGAAAAGATTAAACCGGAATTACAAATCATAAAACACAAAATCATATACAGGTATGCTCTGTTTCGTATTTATCAGAAATGGTCTGCAGTAACGGAGCAAGACCTCGTGGCGCAACGGTAGCGCGTCTGACTCCAGATCAGAAGGTTGCGTGTTCAAATCACGTCGGGGTCAAATTTATATTCTTCAAGTATCCACGTTCACAATTTTTTCTTAGTGTTTTGGAACACTGACAAAAACTTTTCATCGACTAAATTAAGAAGCAAAACATATGACTCTTTGCACTCGACAATTATTACGGACATTTACAATAAATGACAAATTTGTGAAATACCTTCGTTTTTCATTATTGTTGTAACAGTTCCTATATGTATTGCTAAACCAAATGGATGACAATACAATTCAATTGGGACAAATTTAAATATTGTTTAATGTAGGCCTATAATGATAGCGTTACGTCTTTTTTAGGTCTAAAATATAATTGTAATTTACAAATGGCTAACTTTTGCTGATTTCTATAAAACAAGAGGAAAAAAAAATAACGTTCCTTAAGGTCTAAAAAAGTTAGGGCATATTAGCAGATTTCTTACGCATTTTTGTCTACTTTAACTAACCGCACCCTCGTAAATAGTTACATGCCCAAAGTGTTAATGGTGGATTAGGTTGCGCAGCGGATACCACAGACATGACGTAGTGGTTTTGGGATGTTACCATGACTGTGACATTCAGCTGTAGAAGCTCTTAAAAAATAAACAGTATTACTAAGTACATGTTATTGGCTATTTATGAAAACCAAGCTGTCTTGTAATCTTCAACCACATTACCTTATAATCTCGAAGCCAATCATTGGTAAAAACGAGCAGGAAAGTTGTATTTTCAGGCTTTACCCCTCCTTTGTCTCCTCTCTTCAGTCGTAGTTTTCTTGTGCGTCTCCGTTTTGCCTCCCTTTCGTCTCATGCTCAGCTTAAAACCTTCAGTCCAGCATGTCTGCCTTTCTAACTCAGTCCAAGTTTCTCTCTCCCCCCCGTTCATGCCAGTCTCATCTTTCACCAAGAACACTACACTCTGAATGCACAATTCATTAGCAGAGCCCTGCAAAGAGTGAAACTTGGCTGAGACATAAGGTTACCCCCTGTCCTAAGGAGCAGACTCACATGAGAAGGTCCTTAGCTGCACTTGTTTTCCACCACAATGGCCCGATTGTATTTGAGGGTCTCATTTTACATACAACAGGGCAGTTTCTCCGGCTATCTCTGCTTTTGTAAACGGGTGCCTTGAGCTTTCATTGGTTTTCTAAAGAGCTTGTTTTTAAAGAGAACCCTCCATGGTGAATCCATGCCATATTTTTATTGTTGCAAAACCTCCCACTTTTTAATCAAATTAGTCAACTGTAAATGTCCTTCCTGGGAACTCAGTGGTGGGTGGAATAATTGTGCACTGTATGGGCAGAAAGCCCATACTTGCACTACAAGTTAAAATTTGTGAATGTATAAAATGGCTGCCTAGGTAACAAATGAATGCCTTTCATGTTCCAGTTTTGAAAAATCTTGTTTCAGAGACACTAAAATTTAATGGGTCCTACAAAAGCATGCAGCCTTACATGCATTATGAAGGCTAGATGGAGAGCTTTGCTTCAAATGTGAATCAAGTTTTGATTTTGCTTTCTAAAAGTGCATTTAAAACAGGCTGGTTAGACACCCACCGACCATCTGTTAATTGTTTTAATCAAACTAAACTGTATGTTCTGTTAAATTTCTAACATTCAGCTTTACTCAAACATAAGGTGTTGTGAGAAAAGGATGAATATGTAGAAAGCAATCTCTTCTTTCCATAGCCTTTCATAGTGGAGGATCTGTGATTCTCTGGATTCAGAAAAATCAGACATTGGTTGCAAAAAAAAACCTTAGCCTCAGCCAGAAAGTTTTAAATTAATCTAAAACACCTGTGTGATTTTACACACAAACACATATGTGTGATCAAAAAAAATAAATAAAAAAATAAAAAACTTTCAAGTCCATCTCAATCCTCAGACCTAAATACTCTAGAAAAGGCTATGGTCAAAAGATTACGTGAGAGGAATAATTAAACAAAACATAGTACATAGTGGGTTGGATTACAAAAAAAGGTGATATGTATACTACCAAACTAACAAATTGCAAGGGTTTATCAAGGGTAATAACGCAAAGGGGGAGATTTGCAAATTGCAATTCCAGAGTTAAATTAACCTGAAAAGTGCACATTAATTACTTATACATGGTGAATAGGATAATATCCTTTTATTAACGTACAATAAAAAACACTTGCATGGATTTCAGAATTTGTTTAGTCTCCCTTCTCCCAAAAAAAACAAAGCAAAAAAAAAGAAACATAACACCCTCAGAGTGCAAAGCAAGTTCCCATTTGCCTTATGCCCTCTAAAGGGAAAAAGCATGACATATAAAAAGACAAACATTCAACATAACTTTAGCCATATAAAACAGAAAAACTGACAAAGTCTAGTTTCCGTCTTTAAAACATTAGACCAAGTGAATTATTTCATGTTTTCTCTTCCAAATTGCAGTTTACTTCTGCTTCCAATAAGTTTAAACAAAGACTTTAATCCAGATGAACCCTCAGCGTTATTTTCCACCTTTCTGTCACTTCTTTCCTTTATATCTCCCATTTTTGATTCAGAGGAGAAGGATCTTTGAGACATGCTCCTCTGGAACAAGTATCTCAGTCGGAAACCCATTCTAGGAGAACGCAGGGTTTCATCCACGGAGGCTGACCTTAGCAGTGGTGCCTGTGACAATGCTCTCTGACGGATGCGCTCAGGAAGGGAGGCAGATCCTCCAGATGGAGAAGTCAGACTTTCCTGACTACTATGAGTTTTCACGTTGGTCTCATCATTCTCCCAGACTCCATCATCAGGATCATTTCCAGAAGACGCTGATGATCCTCTACGGGTTTTGTCTCGCAGGGAGTTGCTTCTTGGAGAGCTAGTTATAGGGCTCAGAATAGTCCATGGAGATCCCACACTACCATTACTGGCAAAGAAGTAGTCCCTAGTTCTAGGTGAAGGGGTACGTGGAGTACTAGCCTCACCCCCTTCTCCTTTCGAATGCCAAGGACTCCCCAGTACCTTCTCATCATTACGGCTGCCTTTGACATTTTGGTAGGAAAGCACCTTCCGCGTTATCTCACGCATCTTTTCGGCTTCTTCCTCCTCCAATTTAGCCAATTCCATGTCTTTAAAGAGCTTAGTTTGTTTCTTCTCTGGGCTGTCTGTAGTTTTGCAAGGACTTGGCATTTCTTTTTGTGAAGTTTGAGAACAGGATTCAGAACGCAAGCCTTTAGCCTGGAGTTGGTCATTTTTCCTACATCTGCTTAAACCAGATGGGGGTTTGGATAGAAGGTTGTGCAGCGCTGACTCTAAGCATGAGTCATCTGTAGGGTCAAGTGCTGAACATGATGCCACAGAGCGTCGTTTAGCAGCTACTTGCATGCTCTCCGAGCGCTTGCGTCTATGTTCAACAGCTTCTCTCTCTCTGTTCTCCTGCAGGTCATG
This sequence comes from Micropoecilia bifurca, assembly GCA_903067075.1. NCBI lineage: Eukaryota > Metazoa > Chordata > Actinopteri > Cyprinodontiformes > Poeciliidae > Micropoecilia > Micropoecilia bifurca. Next base: position 23,140 of record CAEGAF010065161.1, read on the forward strand.
TAAAGAGAAAATATTTCATAATGAAAGAAACCTCCAGAAAGCAAAACCAAAATAAAACTCCTTCAAAGTTATGAAAGGCTCAAGCCACTGAAGGATTACATTTTGATCTTGTAATAAAAATGCTGGATATTGATCAATCTTTGGTCTTCTTACCTGTACAGCTTTGTCAAACCTTTTACAGAATGAGTAAAAGATGGAACAACACTCTTCAAGTTTGAAGGTAGCTGGGTCTTCACAGAAGTACCCTGCGACAGCATCGCTTAAAGCCTTCAGCTCACTTAGGGACAGGTCAACGTCTACAAGCTTAGAATCTGCCCTCTGTCAAAAAGTTATAAAATACATGTTGTATAGATCTTAGTTCTTTTAAAAGGTGAAACTTTGCGAACAAAGACATAATTTTTTTACCTTCAGAAATTGATCTATTTGTTGCAAGAGGCCAGGGTGTATGCTGCTAAACAGTTTAACTTCCTCCATCTTCTTAATTTCCTCCTTCAAGTCCTTGATGATGTCATCTTTACACATTCTTTGGTAAAATTCAGATACAAACTTGTTCACAATCAGATTAGGTGATAGAAAAAGTTTTTAGGATAGAAACACATCTAAAGGGTAACCTTGATGCCATCCCAATGTGACCAAGTTTGCTGGGAAAAGTCAGCAACTCTGCATCAATCTCTTCTGCTTGCTGTTGATGGCAAAGAAAAGAACTTTGTAAGCAAATGGACAGGACTGGAGTTTGTGCATCAATGTTTTCACCTCAAAATATGGCAGAAACCCTTTTTCATTCATGAATGAATGTTAAGGCCTGCAGAACGTGATCAAACAAAATAAAAGTTCACATGCATTAGCCTAGGAGGACAGTTAATGGCACAATAAAAAGAGATCAGGCAGTTAAAGCCATAGATTGTTGATAAAGATAAATTTACTGGTTCACCATTTTAACATTTCAAGAGAATTAATTTTCTAAGACAAAAGGGAGCAGTTCTTTTAGCAAGACACAATACGACTGTACCCATTCAGCTGGTAGCCACTCGGATTTATCCAACAGGGGCGTTTCAAAGGGAGCCAAATTGAGACAGTGTTTGTTAACCCCAAACAGAGTCACTATGAATTATCAACATCCATCCATCCATCCATCCATCCATTGTCTCCCGCTTATCCGAAGTCGGGTCGCGGGGGCAGCAGCTTCAGAAGGGAGGCCCAGACTTCCCTCTCCAACATAATGCCAGTATATCAAATCCCCAAACAGCATGGTACCAAAGGACAACATCTAGGCGCAATCTGCAGTGACATATTTTTCATAGCCATTACACTATGACCATGTAAAAAAGGAAGTCTTTTATTCAGTCAAAGTGTGTGATATGCGTGTGCGACATCTTGCTGAGGTGACCTGATTCAACACGAGAGACATACTGACAATGAAATAAGAAATGAGAATGACTGAACAAACAAGCTGGCATAAATTCGGACAAATAGTTCCTTGGTAAGTAAATTAAATTGTCCTAATATTAATCCCCTGATGTGCTATGGGGCCTACCATGCAGAAATTTCCCCATATTCCAACTTATTTATTTGACAGAGGTTTAATGCGTTATTTTGTCTCATTTTTTCAGAAGCAATGTTGAGCGAGTTTACCAGCCTCCATGCCCTCCGACTGTTCTTCTGTGCTTAAAGTACTTTTGTTTAAAAAGAAAAACAAAAAATAAAAATAAACGGATACAAATTTAAAAGCTTCGTTGTTTTTAACCCACACACGTCTAGATTTATTTACAATATTACTGTACAAGTGCTATTAGGAGAGGAGTCTGTGTTGAACATAAAATATAAGTACTTTATCTTTAACTCTTAGGAAGGTCTCCTGCTTGACATAATGGATCGTGCATAAAGGAAAAACTTAAGTATGCGCATATTTAATTAGAGGCGTATCAAGGGGTTTGATATTATGCTGTGAATGCTCAATACTGCTTAGCCAAGATGGACAAAGAAACTGCATTTCAATTTGCACATACCGAGTTTGATACATCTAGTTTCACTTGTGTAAGAACAATTTTCTCACTCAACTCTGTATGTGATTTTCATGGAGAGTAAGTTTGTCACAAGCTAAATCAAGTAACTTCATTGATGAAAAATATTTGAGATTAATCTCTTGGCGTTTCATTCATTTATTTGGAAGTGCAGCATAATTTATTGTGCCTTCATAAATCATCTCCATCCCAAATCTACAGTTTACCTTGGCAACGTAGTGCATGAGGTTCATGCCTGGCCTGTTGGCTTTGGTGTCTGCCAAGTTGAGCAGGGAAGCCACCCTGAATCCTACGGCATTTGCACTGTAACCACCCTGAAGGAGAAAGTTTTTAATGTATTACTCGGTTGAGAGATTTCACAGAAGCACAACATTCGTTAGTTAATACAATTATTTAATGAAAAATTATTCTACAGGAAAAATACCAACAGCGTTCATGTAATTCCCAGCTTTCAATACTAGTTGAATCACCGAATGGAGGTCATCGCAGTCCAACAGTTCTATTGTAGGAGATGAAAAAGATAAAGTAGGAGCATGTTGGATTGTCTGCAGCTGTAAGCAGGTGGAACATTACCATTAGCTGCTTTGGTCATGACTGCAATGGCTTTCTTCACTTCCTCCATGAGGGGAAGGAACTCCTCCCTCAGAAGCATCACTTTTAGACGTTCTCCGTAGCTGAATGCAAGACAGACGAGCACATAAGCATTTTTTGTTGTTCCAAAAAAAAACAATTTCTACACAAAGAACTATCAGAACCAAATTATAAAAACAGTACAGTGAACAATTGATACCAAGACCAAAAGATTGATCCATTCTATTGTAATTTTGATAGCCTGGTGTTTGCAGCAACATTCAGTTAAATATTTAAAAACAGACTCACCCACGGACTTTAGTGAGCTGTACCATGAACTGGTCTGCCTCGGGTAACACAGAGAGTTGACCTCCGTATGACTGCAGCTGTTTTACCTGCATGTTGACAAAATGATGACCTACCGTTAAAGAGTTCAGATATCGCTTGTGGAACAAAGACTTGAATACTTTTGCATTTAGACATTTACATAGTTATCAGGCATGAAAAATGATTCTACAGGAAAAATGCTAATGGTGTTCATGTAATTCCCAGCTTTCAACACTAGTCTAATCACTTAATGGAGGTCAATGAAAATTGATTTCATGTTTGTGAATACTTTGATTTATGTTAGTTTACATAAGCAACTAAAGGTTGCATAATGTCTTGTTTGTCAGCATGCCATCTATGTAGCATGGGTACAAAATAAAACAACTTCATCACAGACAGGAGATTTAAAAAAAAATACTCTACTTTAAATTAATCAGTATATAGGGTAATTTTGGATGTACTCAAAATTTTTTGCCTAACTATTCCACAGAACCACAGCTCTGTCGTATTTTTGTTTTGACTCGATGCATGCATCGACAAAAGGAATAGAGTTCCTGTTACCTCACTTTCTTCTGGTAGAAGCTTACAAAGCTCTTTTAGTTTGCCATTTCCAAACCTCTGCCAGTTCCCCTGACGAATGTCCTCCACTATTTCACTCACAGGCCTACAGAAGGAGACATGCACACAACCAAAGTTAGAACACAAATAAAACCAAGTATTTACTGTATTATCAGTACATTTATGGCTCTTTTACTATACTCTTGCTCTGTAGTACCTGCAGTACTAAACAATATGCTGAAGCGCAATCTCAACACTGGTTAAGAACATGACATTCAATAAACTTAAACAATGAGAAGTTAATAATTTCACATTATGGTTCATATTTATGAGAGATGTTGATTTAAAGATTAGAATTATCTTAAATCCACTAATAGTAGATTAATAGCTTTAAGTATCACTAAATTCAAAACTCTTTATAGCACATAAAAAATGAATAAACACTCTTTACACAAAGCCAGATCATTTCATCTATAAAGTGTAGAGCAAATAAAAATGCCCACGAAGTGCACAGCAGCTGACACAGTTTCAGTTAGAATAGAATGAAGCTGACATCATTACAGCACTTTGTGAGAGTCACTTTGGTATACAAATTGAGAACTGAACATACAAGGTTATGTGTTTATACACCGTGAGTGTGTAAAATCAATGTTCTACTTCCTTATCTGAGTGCACAGTCAAAGCCAAATAAAATATTTTCTAGAAGTCTTTTGCAGAGTGATGGAGAAAAACCATCATGTATTTACTACTTCTATTCTGGATTATTGCAATTTTTTACAATCAGGACAACGCAGAAATGTTGGTAAAGAGCCATCAGGTCTCTCAAAATGCTGCAACAAGAGTTTGGATGCAAGTTAAAAAGAGAGATCATATTCTCCAGTATGAAAGGTATGCACAAAAATCAAGAATGTGAATTATGAATATTGAATTGACCATAAAATAATTGCCACATATTTTTTCCATTTTTAGAAGAGCTAAATTAACCTCAGAATTTAAAAATATACATCTGGTGCGGGAAAAAGCAGTTTGTGATCATATTAGCCAAATACATAGTTGTCATGAAAAGCATGAATGCGCAGCACATTGAAATACTAAGTAGTTTTGCACGTCTATAATATTACAAACATTGATAATGTGATGGAAATTGTAAACTGAAATATTTGGAAAGAGTATTTTTCAGTTTTCGTTTCTTTTCTTCAGCTCACTGTTAAGTTCAGAGTAAATTTTTATAGTTAGAACTTTTAGTCATTAGGCTGCCCTCTAGAGGAACCAACTCACACCTTCTTCCCAATAAGGCATACAATCCATCATCATGTAAAATTAGGCTTAACATCTTCATTTTTAGATGATGAAATTTAAAGCAGTGATGTTCATTGTGTTTTCTCTCTACAGTTATGCTGCTAAAAGAATAGGCTGCTCTTTATTATTACTGATTACTTTAAATACGTTTGTTTTATTATCTTCAGAAAGTACTCCAGATCTAACGGCAAGTTTGCCTGCATCTCATTACTGACATTCAGCTCCAAGTCAGTAGAGATAGATGGCCAGACCCAGGCACTAAAACACTGCAGTCACATTAAAACCAGAAGAAATTCACTTTATGTGTGACCCTTAATTGCTGCCATAACGCAAGCGACTAAACCAAAATGGCAAATGGACAAGTAACTCCTCCAAACCTTGAGTGTAGCAGTGGAAAACTGCATTTTATACAATATAAACTACAAAAACCTCAGTAATAGCTACATATATTTATATTTCTAATCACATATTTTTAAACGTGCTACTATGATACTGTTTAAATAAGGTAATGTATTAAACAGTTTAGATGTTTTTGCTAAATGGTCTAAAGTGACGCGTTAAGAAGGGATTTCCATGCATTTGCATGAGTTCAGCTGAGATAAAGCCTTATGGTTGGGTAATCATTAGCACAGTGGAAGTGACTCTCGCATGCAGATACCCATGACTAAATGTCTGAACGACTCAAAACACAGATCAAGTCATTTAACTTCTTTTGGTCATTAGGACTCTTGTTTACCTTATATGTTTCAGTACAGAGGTTTTCACAGCATAACTTCCACCATACGCATCTGGCTATCACAATATTAAAGACACAACATTACCTTTTGAAATGTCTAAGGAAGATCCCGATATTCATGCTCCGCTTAGAATCCAATATTGTCACCTAAAAACAAAATGAAGGGTAAACTGAAACAAGGCTCAAAACATTGGAGATATCTCTACAATCCAGAAAATATCAACATTTGCGGAAGCTGAAAAAAAAAAATCCAGGCTGTTTTACTTAAAACGGTTCCGCACTGATAGTTATGGGAACTTAAAAAAAGAAAATAAATTACTTCCTCCTGGTGTCTTTACTACTTCTCCTATTTAGATTATTTGCAAGCTCATAAAAAAGAAAGAAAGTAGAGCCTGTATGGAAAATAAATCCGTTTCTTATTTGTACACATCCATTAGTTACCTGAGACTCCTGTCCACACAAGTTCATCCCATCACTTTTACTTAAACTGAAGACCTTTGAAGCCCGTAGCGATGCCCTTTTGTCATCATGACTAAATAACTCTTCCATGGTCTGTATATCCAATACCAGGTCCCTCTGAGTCCGTTTGGATGTCCACACGTTCAGCTTACCCAACACGTGATGGTTAGGTAGTGTGTCCCAGTTCAGCTTTTTCATGGAACGTCTTTGGATGTCACAAGAGCCAAAGGATGAGGGAGGTGGAAGTGCTGGAGGAGGAGGAGGAGGAGGGGGTGGTGGGGGTAATGGTGCTTCTGTACCATTAGCTACAGGAGATGGTTGGACGTTCAACTCTTCTTGGGCATCCGGCACAGATAGAGGAGAGGATGAGCAACTGGGCGAAGTAGATTTTAAACTCAGGATCCCCTCCATCTGTTTGTCCCCCTTAGATCCAAAGGTGAATGGCAATTTGCACCTATTCACCAATCAGAACTGAGAATACACAAAAATAGTACAGCTTTATATTTTTAAAAAAGCAGTATTTTTTAAACACATAGATGAATATTTACTTAGCAAGTGGATATATGTGAATATACTACCGTGTTACAATAAAAATATTTTAATTCACGGAACTGATGCAACTTTATGTATTACAATAACCATGCAGAAGATTCAATTCACATCCATAAAACACATTTAAAGGAAACGCAGAAGAGTTAACAGAGCTCTGTGTTTGAAATATTTAACTGGTATCTCTTTAAATAGGCTTCTGTTGATATAAATGTCATGAAAGTATAAACCATTTAATCTATTCTTCACGGAATGCTTTTCAAAATGTAGTTTACCTGGTTATTTTAAAAATGAATCATTCAATATAACAGACTGAGCAAAGCATTTTTATACATTTTTCACCAGGGTAAAAAAAAAAAAAGACCCGTAAGGAATTATACGGTATTCTAGTAGAAAAATGAAGTTGTGACAAGCGACTTGAAATGTTTAAATACGACAATTAATGCATTTATTCTACCAATTTTAACAGGACTCGCTGTAATCTAGCCTAAAACATGTCTGAATTTTTAAAAATAATATCATGTACTTACAACGTTTTTTAGAAGCCCGACTAGCTGTATAAAATTTGGCGTCGTTTTCTCCCTGAATATCATGTCCAAGAAACAACAGTCACAGGTGCAAAGTGAGTCTCTAATCAAATTCAAGTCAGCTCCCGAATACAGGTCCGCCCTCAAGATAAGAGGCGGATGGGTCCGCTCCTTTTTCTGTGGCCGGCACACGATGTGGTGCCTGGAGGGAAGGAGAGGTTAAAAGCAACAGCAAGTCAATGGTTGGTGCCTCTTAGCCAAATAAATAAGTGTGCAGCAAGTGGACTACATTGATTCTTGGCTCCAGTCATTAAATTGAAAGTGTATGAGGTATCTAGGATTTGTCCTTATGGCAGCTTCCTACCTGGAGGGAACATGCAAACTGCATTTAGAAAGGCTGGGATTCCAGGATCTTCTTGCTGCATGGACTTTACGGACTTTTTTTAAATTGGTTGGCTTCTTGCCATAAACCTGACTTTTAAGGGAAGTAAAATCTAACATAAAGCCATAATTACAGCTACATCTAAAAAATATATATTTTGTTAGAATTGCAATATTTCCTGCCAATCATTTCAAAATGTGAAACTCATATTACCAGTACATACAATAATCACAGAGTAATATATCCCAAGCTTTTGTTTCTTGGAATTTTTATGATTGTAGCTTACAGATAAAAACACAAAAATATGAGTTAGAATACTGTGAAACATATTAATGATGTAGCATTAGGCCATTTTAGGAATTCACTAAAAATTACATTATTCCTAATGTTATGCATTAGAAAAGATGATTCTACGAAAGGAAAACAGTTGAAAAGCACAAAACTCCATGTCCATGATTAGTGTATGTACATTTCTAACTCAAAACTCGACAATATGACTTAATGGTCAACTGGGTAGATTTATCTTTAAATTAAGACTTTTTTTTCTCTGCATTGCAGTCCTATGCAAGATGGCTTTGATTTTTGTGACAAGTCAAACCTCAAAACACCAATGAGACCAAGTCTGAAATTACTTCCTCAATGTTTTATTCGACCAATTTCCAGATGGTTCCTTGTCTCCATATAGCACAACGCATTACAACATAAATACGACAATGACAAAAGCCAAATAAAATACAGACAGTTTGAAAGTGTGAACTTTCAATTTTGCTCCTTTGGGTTGGAGTTGGACTTTTGAGGTGCAATTGAGGAATGAAGGCAGAGAGTATCCATGACAACTTCATTTATCATCATAAATACCTGAATTTCAGTACAGTACATCAGCTCAGTCTACAAAACATTTGCTTATACACAAATAAAATATATATATATATATTTATGTATTTTTAGAAATCTTGGCTTTCATGTGGCAACACTTCAATCTTTGCAAGAATGTTCAAGAGTTATTTTTAAATTCAGCTATTTTCACAACTATGAACGAAAAAAAACCTGTATTGCCATTCATTTTACTGTCCGATAAGGAACCCCAAACAAAGCAGTTTGGAAAAAGGGATCACATTTTATGTATTGCTTCATGGTAGTCAAGCAAACCAGGAGCTTGACGGTAAACTGATATAAAAATGTCCTGCCTTTTAAATAAACCCTTGACTCCTCCATCATTCTCACCAAGAGTGCCAAATGGCTAGTAAACTCACTTTTGATTATGCTTCTGCCAACTTTAACGTAACAAATTACACTATGCCAGTCCATGCTAGATGACAAACATGGATGACAAGAGCTGACCATTAGTGAAAGCGCACGTCTACACTTCAGGATCGTTATCTGCCATGCAAATATAGAACAAGTAGCAGGAGGAATGACACATTTACTGTGACGTGATATCATAGAGAGGCTCTCGTGAGCACAGAATCGGTATTCTTAGCCCGTATTATTCTTGACTGATCATTTTATACAAATGAAATTTATGTTTTTGGGTGGTTCAGTCAGCGATTTGGTCATTTCATCTTACTGTACTGCCATCTTAAGTGTCATATGAGAAAATTTAGCTTTTGTTTTAATAAAAAGTGACGATTTCAACAAAGCAACACTTTGTGAATACGATAGATATGTAAACAACTCTTATGCTAATGCTTCCATCAGTGATTGTTTTCTTCTGAAATCTTCGCTTTTCATATTTTCTGACTGCTAAATGCCAGAATGTGACACTAAAATGACATAATTCGTAACATTAGATAGCCATCGTGATCAATTCTTAATTCAGCAGAATCAGAAGATGCGACCGTTTTTGTCAAAAGACGCATAGTTGTTAGTTTCACACAAATATGACACGGACTATTCAAAGTATCGATAGAATAGAAAAAAAAATGTAATAACTTTCTATGTGACACTATTCAGTAAGAGTTAACTAGTGAAGTGACTCCAGTCAAGTTTCTTCAGTCAAACAGATTGTAAAAAGACATGGGCATATTAAAGTGTGAAAACCAATCAGGTAGAAGAGAAAAAAAAAAAGAAAAAAGGAAACAATACCCACGTAAACAAGGCAAACAAGGTCAGCCTCCACTTAACATCTCAATCTATTCAAAACCCAAGGAAGGCTGTGGCAGTGCTCCTTAAATGATTGTTGCATATCTGAAAGTTGAACAATTATCCTTGTTAATGAGTAGTCTTCAATGGAGAACATGCAAATTTATAGTAATACTCTACAAACACTTTTGAAAGTTGAAGTAATTCTTAATTTTAAATATACATTTATTTTAAATCTCTAGATATTTGTTTGTAGTGTACTAGAAATGGACATGATGTGTATTTATAAACAGTTTTAACTTTTTTGGTGAATATTTTGTATTTATTACATAACTGGTTCCTCTCAATAAGCTGGAACATCATTGAAAAGCTATTTTAGCAATTCAATTTTAAGTCAAACATATATTGTAGATTCATAACACAACTTAAGTGATATATAACTTAAATATTTATTTGATGATTATGCCCTAAACCCACCAAGACACTTCATTAAACCTTTATTATATAAACCTAAATAAAAGCATTTTTCATGCAGAAATGTCATCTCCCTGTAGGCTATTCTCCATAGACTCTATGGGGTTAATGTAAGGCCAGTTTGATGGATAATGAAGCACAGTGTTACCATGGCGATTAAAGCTTTTGGCAGTGTGGGCAAAAGCTTGGCAGGTATCAAGACTTGCTGGGAAATGAAATCAGCATCTCCGCTGTTTGCCTCCTGGTTAACAGCTGCTATGACACCAGAGTTGAATAATGGAAAAATAACAGCTATGTCTGCTGTTGCTTGTGCATCTTTTACAATGTCACTTTTTCCATCCACTCAACTTTCCGTCAGTGTGTTTCGATACAGCACTCTGACCAACCAGGCTCTTCAACAATGGCCTTTTGCACATTACTCTCCCTTTGGAGGTTGTAACTGTTTGCCTGTTGGAAATAATCTTCCCACTAATCGTTTAGGCCATAATATTTCGGTAAAAATGATTTGTATTTGTCTTATTAGTCTAAGTTAAATTATTCATTATCTCCAAGAAATAATCATCAAAATAATCAGGTTATTGCGATATATCACTGTCTGTAATGATTCACTTTCTGAATGAAATTACTGAAATAAATTAACTTTTGGACAATATTCCAATGCATTAAGGTTTACCAGTTGCTCATAAATAAGGAGGCACAGTCGGGGAGTGATGAAGGTTAAAAGGTTAAAAAGTAGTGTTACCAAGGAACCCAAAGATTACAGTAGTGTTTTAGTACTTTTGCCATTTTCTTCTTTACAAAAGTCTCTGTTACTAAGACTGCGGAGTTTTACGATAAACTCCAGGAATCGGGAGCACTTAGAGGAGTACAATAACGCCCATAAACATGACTAACAAGCACACACCACAAAATAGGTGCAGAGATAAGGAAGGTGTTTACATTGAGCGGAGAAGAGGGACAGAAACAGTTCAAATAAAAATTAAAAGAACAAATCACAAGGAGAAGCTGAAGTGGATAAAGAAAGTTGGAAAGAGAGGCACAGAAAAACCCCGTTTTTTTAAACTAGCCAGTTAGTTTTCTGCTGCATTAAGTTCATGAATAAATCATCCATCCATCAAAAAAAGAAAAAGAGATCTCAGCATCTTCATCCACCAGTTTATCTCAGTTTGTTTCCTTCTGTAGTGGTCCTCTGCAAGCTGGGTGATTTCAAAGGTAACAGGTGTAGGTGGTTGAGACGAAGGCTGCAAAGATTCCCGCAGGGCCCCTCACTGCTCTTCTAACCAGGAAGGCTTGTCGGCCCCTGGGGGCCTCAACTTTATGTTAAACTGCTTCAGCGTTTGCTCCAGCTGCTCCTGATTGCCAGCAAAGTACGCTGAGATGGCATTATGGAAGAGAAGGAGCTGCTTATGCATTACCTTCACCTAATGGAGGGGGAAAGGAAAATCATATGCAGGTTTAGGTTTGGTTTGTTCAGATCACAAAACAACTTTTTAGCATTTAGAAAACGACGATGATTTAGACCTACAACACAGACTAACCTTATTTTCCTCCAGAAATTTGAGCTTAATGATAACGTCTGAGCGAAGGCGTTCATACTTTTCCTTATGAACTTGGTACTGCTCTTGTGCAGCATCTATACGGGCCATGGTCACTGCATCTCTGGGACCCAAACTTAGCTCCTCAAGGTCTGACCGGTAGGCATCAAACTCCAGTCTGAACACAAACAAAATGACACAGAGAACATACAGATGTTTAGATTCAGAAAAGGATATTCAAATATTCAGAGAAAAGCTAAATATCCTTGTACAGCAAAAATTTACTTTCAGTACAACAATACTTAATATGTAAACTGTTTTATTACTCTCCTCCCACTAGGTGGCAGCAACTGCATGTTATTCAGTGAATCACTGACAGGTTTTCTTAATACTGCAAGTTTGCAAGCAAATTCATAGATAATGTATATATACACTGAAAAATATTAACAATATGTACATAAGGAAACCTATTTGTATCTTTCAGCAATGAAAAGTTAATTTTAAGTAATTGTGAGTACCATTTTTAATTAGAAAAAAGTATAATGTTTTAATAGTTTGTCAGAAGCAGCACATTTATTGCCAACTGTCTCAAACTAGTATTTATTTTGGTTTTTCAAACAGGATCTGTAAAAAGTTATTGTTCAAGTTTATCAAATTGATAAAAGTATTTTTCTACAGATCCATTAACTGAAAAAAAAACATTTTAAATACATCTTAATTTATAGATGAATATGTATTGCTTTGAATGCGCCTTTTTAAATCTGCTTACCTCGCATTTTCATACATCCTGATTGTCATCAGAGTGTCCTCCATTGTCTTATTGACTAACGTGTTAATGCTGGATACAAAGAAGTTAATGGCACCAAGTAAAGTCTCCCCATTCTTACACAGTAGTTTCTGGGTCTCTGCATTGTAGCCAAACTCATCCTGTAAAGAATGAAGCGAGTTCCTCATTGTGTTTTAAACTAATCCAATTTCACATTAAAACATTCAAGAACAGTTGAGCATGTAGAATGCTCATTTCTGAGGACTCACTCGTAGCTCTGGAGATTTCTGACTGAGATCAGCAAACGTGTCACCCAACGCATGCTGTGTCTGCACCATGTTGTAAAAATGATTGGTCAGCGCTTTGGCCAACCGCAGCACATTTTCATATTTCCTTTTGGTGTCCCTCAGAACCTCTATCTGAGCCTCCAGCTCCAGATCCACAGTCCGAGAGCCGCGACCAAAACGCTCTGAGATCATCTGCTTCGTGCACTGAAACAAAAGAAGCCACAAAAAGACATGAATAACATACTTCAGTTCATTCAGTGACTGTTTGTAAAGACAAATGAGGCGGTCTTGGTTTGTCATTAGCACACCGTTGTCCCTCTCATTTACGAAAACATCCGTGCAGATACCTTGTAGGTGTTTAAACCCCATTTCTTCACCGCTTCATATTTTTCCACAGCCACACCACGCGTTGCCTCTTCTGCTGTCATCGAGCTGCTGCTGGTGCTGTGCTGCATGTTGGGACCTGAAACATACAAGTAGACATGGATAGTAAACAACAAACATAAGCTAAACTTTCAGGAAGAGCTTGATCTCAGGTAAGATGAGCCTGAGCAGACATTTCTGACTCCTCGATGCAAGAAGCATTTGAAAAAGATTAAAGATCCCCACAACCAGCCCCAAATGACAGAATGAATTAGAAGCAAAGGAGACAGTAATATGATGAAGATCTTAAAGCAGATGAAAAGATAAATTCTACAAGACCTTTATAGTGGCAACTATCTAAATAATCACATATGTGGTCAGATGTAACCAACATGTTGAGCTACATTCAAAATGCTATTTGTGGCTACAATTAAAACTGCACATGTAACTGTACACACACTCCCCATGGCGATGCACGGTGGTGGCAGGATTATGCTGTGTGGCCTTTCTCCAAGAAGAGTAGAGCTGCCACAAATGGCATTAAACTCAGTTTCTAAATACATAAAGCTGATAGAGAGACTTCACCAAAGTGGCACTAAAAAAAATAAGAACTTGGTGGTGAAGTTCGGTTGTTGGTATTTGCTAAATACAAATGCAAGCCACACAATTCAGACTTTATTTACGGAAAAGTTTGAAGCAAAAACATTAAAATCCTTCATAAAAATGTTTCTAAACTCTGATAAAATACACACATTTTTGGTCATTATGTGACAAAATGTGAAAAATGCCTGGAGGTACAAACACTGCAAGGCAAAAAGAAGGCAACATAAAATAAAAGCCAGAAAGGAGAAAAAAATGATGGCACCACATGTAGAAGACAGCAAATGTATGTGTAGGAGGCAAATTTGAAAAGAAAGTGAAGGACAAGCAGAAGCCAGAAGAACAAAGATAAAAAGACAACATCTATTGCATAACAGTGGGTGAACAATGCAGACGTGAGCAAATATGTGGAAGACTGAGTTAAGGCTATACAAAACAGGATGAAGACTTGGATAATTAACAACAACTGAATATGACAAAAATAAATACAATATTACTTTTGTCAATATTTTTACATTTTTTGATAGTGTGATGCTTCAGTTGCGAACAAGTCATATCTGAACAAAGCTTTTGTGAAGAGTTAAAACGCCGTGAAGGTCACCTAACGGAAACACTTCAGTTTTATTTCATAGCCTTAACTCGAAGGACGTGGTAATAGTGAAACACAGATTAACAGTCGGTTAAATTATCTACATATTGACATGGTTGTTTCTTTGAAATGGATGAAAGCCAAGTCAGGTTAAAATCTGAACTTGTGCATAAGTCGTTTTATTTTTCTGTTAAAGTATCCTGTACAATTCACCTTTAGAAACTCAGAAAAAAGAAAGCAGGTAAGCAGAACAGGAACATCCTCCAACAGTTTAAAACATATCACCCACACCGTAGAGAGCATATTTCCAAAATGAGTAATTTTTCATGAGAGAATGATTGGAAATATATACAGAAATAACATTAAATACAACTTAAATTTGATCCATTTCAAAGAAAGCATTGGAAATGTTCATAACCACTACAAACTCCTAAATGTCAAATTTTTTAGGTTACATTTTGGAAAGAAGCTCTTGATTACAAGTAATAATTAAACCTAGGCCACCAAATCCTGTAACAGGGATCCTTTTGTTAAAATCTGGATTGTAGCACACAGCAGGGCCTAAGAAAAAGAAATGAAAATAAATGATATCACATCAAATAAAAAATAAAAAAATAGCGGCATGTCTGTAAAAAATTGTAGTCAAATAGCAAATGCCTCATTGGTGAACACCAGGAATCAAGTGGTGATCGTGATCAACAGCATTTTTAACAATGAGCTTAAGGATTAGGTTCTTAAAACTTAGCCTATTAGTTACTTTTTAATTACTATTGTGATTTAATCTCATATCTCAATTTTAAACATAAGCTATTGGAAAATACAGAAATAACATAATTCACAGGGAATACTGACTCGAACACATAAGGAAGCCCAACTCAGGAAGGACTGCAGCAGTACCTTTAATAGAGCCGGTGGGAATGATGCCCTCAGCTGTTCCTCCATAACCTCCAGAAACGATGCTCGTCTCGTTGAGATTGGGACCTGATACCATCACCTGCTGTAGATCCTGCACAGGTGATAATCACAACAGGAGCAGAATAAAAACAAACATGTTGAGCACTGGGGTTGGGTATGGACATACAGACATTACAACTTCAGTGTTAATATTAGCTTGCTGGACATACAAAGTAGAAAGTCTATCCTCGACTGGGACAAATAATACTATGGTAAGAAGCCAAAAGGTTAAATTAAAGGGCAAAAAAGGCTTAAAACGCAATAGTGCTGATGAAATATGTGTTCATTTGAACATATTTCACTTTACCAGTTGGTATTGTGTATTAAAGTACAAAGTGAAGGAAACATTTGTTATGGACAGATTCACTTTCAAGTAAAACACCAGACTGACATGAATTTATTCAAATAAATCCTCTTATTTTACTTCAGGACAATGATAACTACAACTATAAATCTTTCAGTAAATGTGGATTACAATAAACTTAAAATGATTTTATTTTAAGACTCGCACTGTTTCTGAAAAACCAACAAGCTGATTTACTAAATTGCTAATATAGCTACATGTGATGAAATATATATATTTTTTTTACTACAATGTATATCAGTGTTTTTTTAACCCTTGTCCACAAGGTGCACCACCTTGAATGTTTTAGAAATCTCACTGCTTCAGCACATGTGTGGTGATGGCTGATTAAAAGGCTTTTGCTGAACTGCAATCCTCTGCATCAGGTGTCTAAAACAAGGTAAACATCTAAAACATGCAGGGCAGAGTGTTGTGTTCAGTACCACAGCGGGGAGACGCTGATGAAACATTATAACACTCCGATAATACAAATTAAAGCCTTTTCCTACAGCTTGTTTTTATGAGGAAAATGCAGAAAATAGCTCTGGATTGCGGAAGCCATTTCCTTTTAGTAGACAAATACAAAAAGTATGTTTAAGACTAATAACAGGAAATGAAAATTACAGACTGCGTAGGGCATTTTACTCTATTTGAAGTGAAACATATCAAGTACATTTAATATAATTTTCAATTTGTGAAGACAGAGCTCTAACCATATAAAGTTCCTCATTACCTTAAAAACACATTTCAAACAATAATAGGAATGACATCAGAATGGAAGTGGAGTGAAACAAACATAAAAACACAGGTTTGGTAAAACACAATGCTTAGAAGAACAATACTATATTCTGCTTGTTAATGCTAACCTGCAAAGATTAAAACAAACAAAATAAATCGCCCACAGGCATCACCAAAAAGGTCAAATGAGCCCATTCTAAACAATCCAGATTAAATAACTTTGAGTTAACTAGAAGCTGTTTGTTAATGCGAGTCAGTAGGACGGACAACCCGAAACATTTAACAAACTCCTAGCAACTGTTAGTATGAAACACAGCACATACGTTTCCCATGAAAGCCTCATATGACAGGGAGAGAGAGAGAGAGAAAACAACCCACTGAAACCACTGAATAGAACAACAACGACACCACAAACGCAAATGCACGAATGGCCTGCTCACCCTGGTGCCTCTGGAGCTCCCTACCTTCTCATCTAAGCTCCACTGCAGCTTTGCAGCCTGCACAGAGATGGAAGGGTGGGGGGTGGGGTCGACAAACACAACAACAAGGTTTAAAAAATAACAGAAGGAGAGACAAAATTAAAAACTCATAATTCAAATGATGAAACAACATGTACAACAAAAGGTTACTGTAAACGGCCACAGACAGGAGTGATGAGGCAAGATGCAAACTAGCGAGGAAAGGACATCGTCACTCACTCGTTGTTGGGCTCGCTGATTTTAAAGCATGAGTTGATTTGCAATCAGACCGATTTCACAATTATTTCACCACGGCAAATTAAATGAAAACAAACACAAATGTGGGAATAAAACTTATAGACACACAACAAATGACAAACATTCAAACAAAACTAAATAAAAACATTTAGAGTGATTAACATAACAGGGACGACTGGACGGTAACTGATTTTCTCCTCACATCCCCCTGAGACACGGGCTTCATCCACAGCACCGCGACATTGTGTGAGAATTCATAGCTAGTCCTAGCTAGGGATGCACAATAATAGGCAAAAATATGCAGCTGCACATGATTATGTCAGTTAAGTTGAATTTACATCAACCTTATGCCTTTCTGTCTGTCATAATGTCTCCAGTATTCTCTATGTGATTAGGAACTATTATCTATCACAGGTGAGGAAGAAGTGAATCTTTATCCAATATACTATATTATTTATGAATACATTTGACACTTAAGATAAAATGATCAACTGCCTACATCTCTTTGCTATATGAATCTTGCACACACTGGTAATGCAATAATACATTTTGAAGCCCTAATCCTAACCACACTAATCATGTTGATGGCTATGACCTCTGTCATAGAAATGTCTGTGTTTTCAAATGTTAGGAAAATCCTATGAACCAGGCCTTTCTTTTATTAAACGACAGTTTTTTCATCCACATGCTATCCTAACAAGAAATAATATTTATTTAGTCAAAAACCTTCAACTAACCTTCAATGGGTGAACTATGCCATAAAAAGATTAAGTCTCCTTCAAATGTGATTATTTTTGAAGTAATCTTTTTGAAGAATGTCAAATATCTCAAGATATGGTCCACGTCAAAACAAAAAGAGAACAAGATAGTGAGCAATTATCTGTCTTGTAAAGGAGTAAATGATGAGTGTCATTATTTTCAGTTTGTTTTTTTTTATAGTGTAAATAAAACCACACAGTTTCAGTGTAACAGAGATATAGAGACAACACTATAAGTCCAGGAAGTTTTGGAGAAATCACTCTTCTACTATACTAATGTATGTTTTATCAATTCATGTTTTCCATTTGTCCAAAATATACTTATTTTACAATTGGCAACGATAATAAGCTAAAATCTATTTCCGCAGGTCAGTGCTTTATAAAATCAGTAATCAAAAATGTGCTGTTATTTGAACAGATAACAGAAATAACACACTGCAATAACACACTGAACACTGCAGCACCTGACAAATACTTCTGAAAACATTTGATTTCTATAAAGCAGAGTGCAACTATTTTAAGAAGCAAAACAACACCTTTATATTTTATTTTACAGCACTAACCAATGTTGCAGCATCTGCTCAACGTGGGTGAAAACTGGCATGCATGACTTTCTCACTGCACATTTGCAGTGTGGTGTTTACTTGAAATAAATAAAAATGACAGAGCATAAATAGGAGAAACTCTTCAGTGACTCATCTATTAGCGAACGTACTGTTCATCACTGTCCGAGCAACAGAACTGACCAATAAGCGGCTGCTTTCCACGTAGACCCCCGGTCCATCCATTTGTTACCTCAGTCCTTGGCAGTCAGCCCCTTCTCCATCAAGCTAGTCACCACACCTGTTCTGACACATCCACCATCTGAAACCAATTGCAGCTCTCTATTCTGTCAATCTTAATGTTTCTGTGCATGCCCAACTTCAGCTTCACACTAAGTGCTGCACCACAGTTGCCGATCTGATTCTAGAGAGCTGTCACCCAAGAACAAAGCCCTGTGAGTTTCAAATCGCATGGTTGCTATGACAGCTGCTCAACAGACAGAACAGTTGAACACCTCTCTTAAATAAACACATGAGAATGAGCTGGCAACCCAAACCTGTTGAGTATTTGACTTACTATTGGACAATACCAAGAAGCAGGAACCCTTTTACAACCTGAGCGAAGGCATACAATTGGTGAGCAAATAATAACTAACTGTAAAAGCTTCCTCCAGGATCTTTGTTCCGTTTGCCCAACAAGGCGTTCCTATGAGATGTCGGAAAATCAACAACCCTTTTCCAGTCTGAAACCTCAAAAGTGACGTCTTTCCCTACGGAGGTTTTTGTTCCAGCTGTATTAATGTGATAAGATATCAGAATGTAAGAAAATTATTCGATAGCAAAAGTAAAAGGATTGTTTTCTGAGAAATATACACTGTACATCTTTGAAGAAAGCTGTCAAAAAATGAAGCCCCTTTTGATCTTCTGAAAACATATTCAAACAGATAAATGTTTGATATCAGAACAGAAGAGAAGCCTTCTGTAACAGAATTGGCTCCTTGAACACACCAGGGACAAAAGTGTAATCTTATACACAAGTTTATAAGAGTTGTTTGAGAGAGCAAGGGGTTTCCAAGGAGACAGCTGGACTACAGCGCCTGATTTCCACTACCTGATCTCCCTCGCTTGTGAACAAGCAGGTTACCCAGTACAACACAAAGCTATGTGGACAGAAAAACAAAAGTCACAAATACAAGTCAACAATATATGTTCAGGATCTACAGCGATATGTAAACAAATAAAAAAGTGGAGGGAAGAAAACATAACTAGATGACTGCAAAGTAACTTGCAGCTTCCAAGAGGAGAGGTTTTGGTACATGTTTTCACAGATTGTGGGGTGAATGGCATGAACAGAACAATCCCACTCAGCTAATCATGTGACAGCTGGGAACACAACCCAAATCCATAATCCTGAACCACTGACAGGGGGAAAAAATCCTCAAAAACTACAACTAATTAAAAAAAAAAGTTTAATAAACAATGATAGCATGTAATGAGAGCTAAACTTAAATCAAAATAAGTTAAAGTGACTTTTCAGATGTTGACAGAATGCTTAGAACGACAACTGAAGTTGTGTTTTTGTGTGCTCAGTGTTTGTTGACTTTCTCAGCTGAATATTGGATGCGTTTTAGTTACTCTACACATGAGCTTTACGCAAGAACCGCAGCAATGAAATCTTCACATCTGGAAATGTCAAAATCTATACCACTCCCCTTCATAACTCACGTTGAAAAACAAAAAAAAAAACACATTCCATGATCAGGATATTCCATGAGAGCAATTAATTTATACCATATAAAACAACAACCAAAAAATAACCAGGCAGCACATAAAATATGAAGCAAGTCCTGCACATACAAACTGTGTTGTGTTTGCTGTATTTTGAGTAAGAGGTTGCAAACCGTGTTTTGTTGGCTCTGCAGTGCCATTTCAAAATGTCACATGAACATTGTCAGCCAAGCGTCACCCACCTGTTCAAGGCTGTCGTCTTCTGCTAATGCCCCCGTGTCGCCATTACTGTTAATAGGAATCTCCATTGTGGCTGCTTTACTCATAACACTGTCCGTCATAATGCACTCTGTCTGCAAGACAAAAAGAGGAAAGGGAGGGTGAACAATTAAAAGGCCTAACCGCAGCCTGGAAGAGGATAGACCGCAGAACTTGGTTAAAACAGCCAAATCAATGAAGCAGATGGGAATATAATTACCACTAACAGCGGAGGTGGATTTCAAAGAGCAAGGCTGCTGCTCAGAATAATAACAACACACCTATTAAAGCCCCCCACCTCCTCTATATGCACACAGACAAAGAGGCAATGAGCTGCTCAAGTGAAGTGGCCACTCTTACTCTAAAACTCAAACATGCTCCGGTTACCAGCTTTTACTCCCCCCCAGAAAAACAGCCTTGACAAAAAGGGGGAAGGTTTATGTCAACATTCTCAAGTTATCTTAAGAGATCGAATTCATTTGGATTTATATATTACACATGAAAGCATGACATCAGCAAAAGATACTGTTGGACACCCAGTAACTGTGCCTCTATTTTTAGTTTTTCTTTAGTTGATCTGGAAAACATCGACTTTTGTGTGTGTGTGTTGTGCATTCAGCTTCCAATGAATTGCCGCATGTTTAACAGGTTTCTACAAGTTTGACCACTCGCTAAAAACGACTCTACAGGAGCAGCCTGAAAGTATAGATAAAACACTGTTGAAGGAATGTAACCTGCTTGTTTACACTGCCTCTGACTTCACTTAACAGGCTTTTCCACAGCAAGGACTCACTTAGATATGGACAAGGTCTGTTGACTTTACATATCAACTACAGAATAGTATCTATTAAAACAATACGCACACTAGGAACTTGGAGAGATAACTGGCGATTTGAATCTATGGCCTATTGGTTTGCATAGATGCATTTATAAATGAGTTAAATGAATGCCTGAATGAATCAGATATTAGGAGAGAAAAACATAAAAATTAGGGATGTAGGAACTAGGGATGTAGTGATACAGTAATCTCACAATATGATACAATACACTATATTGTGACCATGATACGGTATATATTGCAATATTCAGCAGACGATACAATTCTAAACACTTTTGCAATTTTCTGAAAGATTTTAGAGGGACAGAGTGATTTTGGTGATATTTTGTGACTGTTGGAAAGTTGGATTGAATTAATTCAACTGAAAACTGATTAAAAGCACCAATTACACAATACCTGCTCTGGTTGGACACAGACTTAAAAGTCGACAGCTGGACAAAATGAATCAAAGAAGTAGTGAGAAAACATGTTTCTTTTAATTGAAACAGTACAAACTGTAGCTGACATGCATTAGTAAAGTAAATAAAGTGAACCA
>CAEGAF010065164.1:0-12274 GCA_903067075.1 Micropoecilia bifurca
GTTTTTTGTTTTAAATAATATTTATTTTGTTTCTTGAGAAGCATTTGTCTGTAAAATGAGTAAAAATATCACTAACAGGGTCATTAAAAATTATTTTTTATTTATTTTTGTCAGATGGTGATGACAACGTTCTAGGTCAGGTCGATTAAAAATGTAATTAAAAAAAAAATGTTGCAACTGGGAGCCTGCAGCTTAGCATCTTTACATTTCCAAAACATTATTTGACATATTTGTATACATAAATTTGAGAAATAACAAATTAAATTATGGGAAAATTAAAACCCATTTTGTCCCTATTTTCAAGAATCACTGATTTATTATTCATATTTATTTTTATTTGTATTCTAAAACTATAAGATCAAATGGCCTAGAAATTATAATGTCGGAATTCACTATAATTGTTTGTGAATCACACAGTTGGTTCAGCGCTCTGTTGTGAGCTGTGGGTTGACCGGTAGAGAGGCTGACTGCGCCATATGTGTTTTATCAACCACTGATTGCAGATTGCAATAAATCACCTAAAAACCAACTAACCGGCCTCCGAGTGTGCATAACAGGACGGACGGGTGAGAGAAACAGAGCTGTCACATTTGTTTTTCAATTTTGACTTCCAATGATTCACTTCCTGCTAAAGAGCCCCCTGGTGGTTGAAGAGAAATCTACAGAAAAGCTGCAACGGGCTATAAGCCGCATGGTTCAAAGCTTAGGAAAAATGTAGTGGCTTATAGTCTGAAAAATACGGTAGATGTTACAGGAAAACCAGCTATCCACAATCATGGTTCCCATGTTAACTAGCACTAGCATTAGCATTCTTGGCAGGTTAGGTTGTGGCAAACTAGCTGTAGCCTAGTAGAGAGCAAAGAGGGAGGGGGTGAGCATGAGAGTGATTGACAGCGCTATCCTTCCTCTTGCCTCTGATTGGTTGTTTCTGACTGAGTAGTGTATTTCTGCAGTTGGTACTGGGAGCAATGGGAGTTAGATTTTTTTTTCCAGATTATTTCACTTATTACTGTCACGAAATAATGATAATTTTATCAAATATGTATAAAAAACATGTTGTTATAAAAGTTACTCACTGCAGCTTTAACAACAGAAATGATAATGTCAATATTTTTTTATTTCCCAGTTTAAATAAACTGGCATTAAAAGGTTAATTTATTATCAACTCATTTGCATTTGGTGGGCTGTCATTAAGATAAAAAAGCAAAGCTTTGTTGTTTCTGAGTATCTAATTTGACAAGTTGGAGCAGATAAAGTTTGAGGTTGATTATTTTAAAAATGTATCCTTTACAGAGGAACACAGAAGCTGGAGACTTTAGTGCTTTGATGGAACCAGCCCTGTACACACACACAGTATGCTTTTGTAAAATGGTTCGTTTATTATTGAACAACAACTCACTCTTTTCTCCCAACTTTTGCCATTGCCATGATGCTTGTATGGGAAAAAATATCTATTTCACAACAGTTCAAAAGGCTAACAAATAGATTCATAAACACTAAAACAAAGGATATTATATCATAAGTTCTGTATAAGTGCTATATAATTAAGCACATTATGAAGTTCCAGTTAGTTACAGATTTGCCCCATTGATTACCGTTTCATTTATTCTCAGTTTTAGTTTTCATAATTTCATTCTTTTTAGTTGACTATAATAACCTTGGACAAGTTGTTTTGCAATTGAAAGGTTGTGGGTTTGATTTTATCTTCCCCATATTAAACTCTGTGATGCCCCTGGTCACTTTCCTAGTGATCTGTGCATCACTGTTTGAAAGTGTGTGTCTCAGTCAATGTGGCTCTAATGTATAGAACGGTCACTATGGCAACAAAAATGCCATCTGAATCATTAAATTCAGTCCATATTCCACTTATGTCTTCTTGATTTTCCTACGCAAAGTCTTTGACTTATAATGGCTCTTACCATTTACATCCAGTGCTCAGCATCAATGAGTACACTCCACCAGATGAGTCAGAAAACCTTTAGTTTCTCTTCAGAATCAACATTTCCTGTGGGGTATTATTCTGTGAAATACTTCCATAAACATGGGCCATTGATTGAGAAGAAGATTTGTTTTTTTGCATAGACAAAAAAGTTATTTATCTCAGAAATTCAGTCAATGTTGCAAAAATGTCTTTCCCGCAATTATAAACCTGAATGTGTGAGTCTAATTATTCATTTCAAAGCTGTGCAGCAGATGTAACAAAGAAACTTTTCTGATTTCAACAATGGCGTCACATGGAAGAGAAACGGCACAAAACCCGAGAAGGAAATGTCATGAATCTTTAGTCAACCTCTAAATAAATTAAAAGCAGAAGTTACTTAATTAGTAAATAAAGTTACAAATCTCTATTATACAGCTGCTGGTTAAAAAGACTTTTCACTAAAATACGTTGTCTGTGGTTGTAACATAAAGGAAAAGTGACCAAGACACTTTGGTTGTTTCCCAACCTTTTTCAGCCCAGCTCCCCCCCCAGCCCTTATCCAGGCCCTTCACCGCCCCCCACCAAAGAATTTGCAGGCTACTGTGCACTGACTATTATTTTATCATTAATATTACTATCACTATTATAGATGTCTTGATTTTTATGCTTGTTTCTCTATCATCAAAAATAATTTCCCAGAGAACAAAAAAGTAATGGGAATAGAAATTATTTTCACAGGCGTCTACAAAAAATGTAATGAACATTCAAGTTAAAATCAGTAGGCCTAACAACAGCCAGAGAGGAAGAAATATTCTTATTCTTTGTCATTTTCTAGTTGTTAAATATTCCACAAAATGACCAGATTAAAGATGTACAACATGTCAGTTTAAACTTTGATCTATTTGCAAAACGACTGAGCTCTGCAACAACATGGATAGAACTGTAACTACATTAATCATTAAGCTGCGTCTCCATTGACCACATAACTGCACAATTTGGCATTTAGAAAATAAATTTGCTTAACGGAAATGGAGCAATTTTGAAAAGACTTTCATTAAAACGTTTTGGCTCTAGGATGAGGTAATTTCTTTTAGCCGTATAGAAACTGGTTTATTTTGCAAAACTGCAAGGAAAAACTTTTTTCACCTCACAACAGTCACATGATTAACTCCCCAGATGTTACCACTGGCACAAACCATGAATTAGAAGACAGGCTGCAGTTGGAGGATGATGCAGCAGGTTCTTAATGACGTATTGTCTGAACAAACATCCATGTGTGATTTTAATTGCATTTCTTATTTAACAGAAACACCATAATTGCGAAATTTTGTTTTTTTGCCATCAGTGGAATATTGACAGTGTTGCGCACATTTGTAAAGGATTTCTGTCTATTTAATGACTTTCTTATGTAATTAAGAAAGTCTTTGAACAGACACTAGTATCCAGGAGGGTGGTCTTAGTGCTTGTATGCTGCTCACTGTGCAAATGGTGGAGAAACAACTAACTGTTAGAGGAAAACTAGCTAACAGGTGGATTACTGTGCATCTGGAATAACTCAGATGAGCAACAGACTAACCTTATCATTGGACTTGTTTTAAGAGTCTGCTTTGGAACCAGGTCTGCTCTGACTAGCCATTTGTCAGAGCAGGCCCCACATTTAGGATGCTCACAACTAATAAATACTTCGTCCAACCCCAATTAACCTTTGAACAAAGTCCAGAATCAGTATGAATTTACTTCCTGCTGGGGAAAAAAGCTGAACATGTGATGTAAAGTTCCTAAAAGTTTGATTTGTGATGATTTGTTCACATCTGTAAGATTGTACTTTGAGATATTTGGAGCTTCTGATTACAGCCTGCTGTGAGCCCTGCTGTCATCTCTTCCTCCCCAACACAACATCCAAACCATCCATGAAATGCAGAGGCTACATGCAGCAGCAAGCGTTAACAAACCCCAGTGCAGCTGTCTTCCAGCCTGCCTGCTTGCATCTGTCTGTCTATTTTTGTTCGCTTGTCCATTTGCCATTCCCACTGCCTGCCTTGCTGTCTATTTGTCCGTCTGTGTGTGATGTGAACTCATCCCTGTGTTATCGTTATCTGTGACACACACACACACACACACACACACACACACACACACACACACACACACACACACACACCCACACACACACACANCACACACACACACACACACACACACACACACACACACACACACACACACACACACACACACACACACACACACACACGCACATGCACACGCACACACACACAAACATACAGAGTGTGTAAGTAGTTTGGGTTTGCAGACGGAGCTCAGTAAGTGAATTAAGCTGATCTGGACTGTGCTAAAGCTGACTCTGCTGACTTAGTGAGCACCAGTGGCAGCTGGTTGTGAGTCTGTCAGATGGGACTCGACTGCACTTAATAATTTACTAATAATTTTAATGGTGTGCATAAAATCTTAAGCATCTTGAAACACAACTTTATCTGTAAATATTTCATCATTATTTTGTTCTATGTGAAATAAGGGGGGGAGTTAAACGTACATAAAGTACAAGCTTTCTGTAGGTTGTTTCTCAACAAAACCTATAGAATATAGCTGGTATTTATTTTTCTAAAAAAAAATCTACGACTTATGTGCCACAAAACAATTGAAAATATCAAATGAAAATATATTAACTTAAATCTGAGTGACTAAAATGACATTCAAACTTAAATTCAAAAATGTAAAAAAGCAAATGTTTGATCTATCTGAACTACTTTGTTGAATATCCCAAATTACATAAAAATGTCTCTAATACAAATGAGAAAACTGTCATGATTTATTAACACATCGCTTAGTCCTTACTGTTTTAAATATGATACTTATGCTATGTCACACAAATGCCATATTTGTGTGACTTTTTTAGAACTTTTTTTTAATTTGTTTACAAAAACTAATCTTTTCTGAAAACTGTAATATTGTCATATTTGCCTGACTTCCTTTGTACAATATTCCTGGCTTTTCTAATCATGAATAAGTAATAATAATTAAAAAAATGTTGGTAGTATGCCAAAACCTTTTCCTTGCACAGCAGCTAGAAAATAACATATTTCTCTCTGACGGTAGTTAGAGAGAAAATGCTAGGTAACCAGCTGGCTATCTGGGTAGCCATCTAAATAACTGGCTAGCTACCTGGGAAGCTAGCTAGATTGATAGCTGGCTATCTGACTAATTAGATTTGGTGTGAAACTAATTAGCACACAAAGTGTGTTGCGTGCTTCAGCTCATGAACACCAATATCCCTGATCCCATCTGATGAAACAGATAAAGACAAGTACCATGAAGTCACCATGGGTAATTTGTAGCTAACTCTGACATGATAATGGTACATTTGCAGCATTAATGCAGTACTTATTAGGGATGCCACCTTTCAGAAATAAAAATAAGAGACGCCCACCACGGCACATGCCACCCTACTCTCAAAGGGTGGGATGGCCACTGCAGTGATAAATAATATTTTATGGCAATATTTTTGTTCTTAAAAAGTAACCCATAGATCGTTCCTGCATAGAGCACTCCAAAATTGTACTCCAATCAGAGCATATCTTAAGTTTAATTAAGCAAGTGTAAAATGAATTTGGTAAACTGCTCAGGTACTGAGTAACTGATCATAACACCTGATTTAATAATCAAAATGTGTCCTCAGACAGGGCACAAAAAGCATAAGTCATTTGAAAAGTCTGATATTGTAAAGCATATTACCAAAATATTTATACAAATAAGAAGTTAAGTTTGGAGGCTGGTTCTTGATCAAATTTAACACTAGGGCCATGGTAATCAGTGCCTTTTTGATGGGGACACTTAAAAATAAATAAATAAAAAACAGAGCAATATTTTATCATTTGATATAGCAAGTGAGCCAAAGAGCAACTTGTGTCTCCAGAGATCCAGATTGCAGATCCCTGGCAGATGGAAAGTGTGATCCTATCTCCATACAGCAGCTAGAAGTGTGGCACCATACTTTTTAATTCAATGTTAAAGTAAAATTGTGAAGGTTAAAAAAATCCCACCACTGTGCAGAAGAAATTATGCTAAATAAATGTCTTTTGTTAAAAAAAGACATTTATTTAGCATAATTTCCTCTGTACCCTGTTGGCCCCCATCTAGATCCGCCCCAGGGCTGCAGGTCTGTGTTTGACATTAATAACACTTTAAGTGATCCGTCAGATGAGGCTTCTGCATGTCGGTGTTCCCGCTAAATCCTGAATAGACAGAATTTCTGTTGTCTTCACCCTTTTATCACAGCTTGTGGGTTTTTCCCTGACGTGGAGAGAGAATACAACCTGTTTGAATGTGACAGGTAGCCAATCAGAAAGCGCGGTGTCGTCAGAACGGAGGGGAATCCCAAACAGCTGAAATATCCAGCAATTGAGAGTCTGGTGGATGTCAGAGATGATATGTGGAAATGTTTATTATTAAATCTAAAGGTCATTATTATGTTTATTCAGTTAAAAATGTTAACTATGAAAAAACATATTCACTTCCAAATCATAGCGCAGCAAAAAAAGCGGCTGCTCCCGTCTCTTTTATCCAACGCCTTTTATTTTTGTTACGTCTTTTATTTCTTAAAATGACCCCACAAACTATCACTATTGTTTCTACATCGTCATCCGTGTTTGGTTATTCTAAATTCCCGTATGCTGTGTTGGTTTTGTGGATTTTCTTCTGGAATCGCGATGTTCGTGACTGGAATCGGTTCGTGTTGCTCCTGCCGTGTGACTGGAGACACGAACCGATCGAACCTGTTGGACTTTTATCAGCTCTGTGGTCACAGAGGTTTGTAGAATCGGCCGACATTCTTAAATCTTGTCTAAACCAGAGTTAAGACTCACAAGCTCTACTCATCTCCTCTCACCATTGCCCAAACACTCTGACTCTCGATAATGACTAATAGGAGCCCTGAGCTTGTTTCCTGCAACCAGGGTCCCATCAGGGAGTGGCAAGAGTCAATGACACCTGAAGTGTTGCTTATATCCACATCCTGCTTGGTCTCTACGTAGAGAAGCAGTTTGAAGCGTCATTGCCTCATTAGCAGCCAGTCACCGCATGTTACGCAGAGCGGTTTGTAATGTGAGACTCACCTACCGGTCCGGGATAAATCCATCCTCTTGTCTCTCTGGGCCTTTTCCCCTTTGCAAAGAAACTTTCCAAAGACATCTGATCTGCTTCTTACTCATTTTGCTGCTTGTGGGCTCAGTGTTGGCGTGCAAGTAACCGAGAGAATCCGGTTAAAGGATTTTCAAAGTAAAAGATCCTCCAGACTCAAATAATACATAAAACGGAAATATTTAATTATTTCTTGTGCGGCCCGGTACCAATTGGTCCACAGACCGGTGGTTGGGGACCACTGAAATAACCCTTTCTAGGTTCTTCACAGAAAACATCCAGGAAATAACACTATTTATTAAATAAATACCGTATTTTACAGACTATAAGCCACAGATTTCTTTGCTGCTCCAGGCAATGCAGCAGCAGCAGAGGGGGCGGACACCCAACATTTGATTCATAACAGGTCAATTGAATATCACATTTATTAGGGTTGAAAAAGAAAAAGTTGCCATGTTTAGATTTAACTGAACTTATTACGGTAGTTTCCGAACGGTAACTGTAACAGTAAAAGTGCTGATCCTTTGTGTCTGCTACTAGCATGTGCTAAATGAAAACTTGCAACTTGCATTCATTATTGTTGCACTACTGCCATCTATTGGATGGCAATAGATGTCATAAATAGATCTCAGAATTTATCATCATAATAATGATACATTTTCATCATTATGAGAATTTATGCTTCAAATTCTCATAATGATCCCAGTATAATTAAAAAGAAATCTTCTTTTCCCCCCCTCATTGCTATTTAACTGGTCAACAACATTCTCAAATTTCAATTCCCTATTAAAACCTGATTCCGTTTTAATGGGCACTTTCTTCTTTTATTTCCAATTTTGACATCCAATGATTCACTTCCTGCTAAAGAACCCTCTGGTGGTTGAAGAAAAATCCACTACATGGTTCAAAGCTTACGAAAAAAGTAGCGGCTTATAGTCCGGAAAATACGGTATATAAAAAAAAATCTAAATGCTCTCTGGTATTGTTCAGGGGACCGGACCAAATGTGGAGGCGGGCCGGATCTGGCCCGCGAGCCAGATCCGGGGACCACTACTCTACCATATCAGCCTGAGGAGATGATCGAGGCATGAAGAGATGCTGATGTCTGGTTCTTTAGGTTCTGATGGGTCTGCAGTTCCTCTCCTGATCTATTCTGTCTGTCATACAGCAGCAAACTGCCACGACGGACATTTTTTTAAATGCCTGTATTTATCCTCACTAACATGTTCAGTCTGGGATTTGGATCTTTCCTCTCACATCTGTATCATTATGAGAGGTCTTACTTCTAATGACGGTGTGGTATCATTATAAAAAGATGGTTGATGGCAGCTCACCGCGGCTGCGTAGTGTCCGTCTCTATGCAACCACAACAGCGTCGGTCCGTCGCGTTCTGATGTCCTTTTTACATCCTGCCACAACAATTTAGTTGACCTTAATATTTCCTGTTTTATTTTGGCCATTATTGTTATAATTAGTGTTAATATGTGTGTGATAGGCGTGTCTATCAGACATTTATAGAATACGGAACAAATCACGTCTCGTATCTCAACATTTAACAGCCAAATACGGGACGATTCCGTATTTTAAGGGACGGGTGGTGACCCTTGTACTAATACTCTGTAAAGGCTTCAAAGTGTGTTCTGTGTGAGGCTGAGTGGTTCTGGTCAGTGATAGTGGTAATAACTAACAAAGACTTATATGTAAAGTAGCAAAAATAAAGATACTGGTAACGCGCATAAATAAAAAGGGTGATGTCTGCAATGGATTGAAAAAGGTAAATGTTCTCGCTTTAGTTTAATTACAGACTTTTTTTATATATATATATTAGCCTCACAACTTATTTTTGTTAGCAAACTGCGTGTAGGATTTGTCTTACAGTAAGACATGTGCTTGTTCCACAGCGCCTGAAGGATCTGAAGCAGAGGGAGTTTTACAGAGCGCTGGCCTGCAGGAGGCAGAGGAGGCGCAGGGAGGAGAAACGAGAGGAGAGAGCGCTGAGGAGAGTCCATCAGCGTGACGCGAGGCGGACCGGAGACTGGTGAGCAACATCCATTACTTCTTTTGTTTACACTTTAATCCATTTGCTGTTCTTCTGGTGCACAACCATCTCCCACCACAGCAGATGTTGGCCTGCTTTTTGAATATTTTAGGCAACTTATGTAAAAATGTTGCTTCATTGTGAAGAAAACCCTCTTTTTCTTTACAACTCTGAGTTAACGTTCTTTTATATCGCCATATATTTAATGTAAGAGACTGCTTGTAATAATAAATCTGGTCAAGCTAATCACCTGACCGTGCAGCTCTGACTGCATTCACTCCATTATTTCATCAGGCTGACATTTATGGTTTTCCTGCATTTTCCCGGCTTTAATCAGCCCCCTTTCTATGTAGCTTTCTATGAAAAAAAGGTTTGATATGTACTCAGCACCGAGCAGCGGGCGGAAAAGGTTAGGTGAACATTTATTCAATGTATTTATGAAGAGGTGGAGCCCAAAAACAGAAGTAAAATGCTTGTGATTGTTGAAATTTGGAAAACAGACTACATAAAAAATACCCAAGATGTTTTGTGTCTAACCAGGTTGTATACTGTTAAGCAGCTGGAGTTCCCTTAATTTACTGCTAACATTTTGACATGTCACAGCAGGACACAGACGGGTCAGAACCAAAACCAGCAATAATAGCGAGGCGCACTTCAGGAGGCGAAGTCATCAGAGTTTTACATCCTCACTATGAGGGTCTTGAAAACAAAGCTGCCAGAAGGAACTCAGGCACCGTGAATTGTTTTTAAAAAAAAAAAAAAATCAAAATTTGCACATTTAAGGAGATTAACTCATAACCTTTCTTAGCTGCTTGCTTTAAATTTCTTAATTTTCTATTCAAAAATTAAAAGAAAGGTCAAATGATTTCTGTATATTTACAGTTAATTACTGGACTGACTTATGTGATTATATGAAAAACACATATATGCAAAATAATCAAAACAATTAAAAGCAAATGATAAAGTTTCTTTTGCAATTAAAATGTTATTGAAACATCTATCACCAAGTTAAAACATATCATATAGATTAATTGCAGACAAATTGGTGTTTGAACTTTTAAAATGTTGTAATAAAGACAAATAATAAAATATGAATTAAACGTGTTTCAATGTATTGGTTTGGAGCAAAATCTGCCAGGCTACACAAAGGGTGCTTTCTTTGGATGTTGATGTCACGGCGGTAATAAACAGGAAGTTCGGATTGCTGTATATCGTCCCCTCTGCACTGGAAGATTGGACTTTGAACATTTTCCAAGTTTCATAATCCTAGTAAGTCAAACAGCCACGAGTGGATGGACCAGTTCTGAGCGTCATCTCTTTAATGGAAAAGCCAAAAATCACCTCAAGAAAGCGTAAAAACATTTTGGTTATTATTTGTTTGGAGTTAGTTATTTTGGATTTTTCCATCAACATTTTTTAATGTTTGTAATGCCAAGGGAGGGGACCCTGGTGGTCTGATCCTCAACTGCAGCAACTCTTGGGACATGGAATGTCACCTCTCTGGTGGGGAAGGAGCCAGAGTTAGTGTGCTAGGCTGAGAGGTCCTGAGAGGTCCTGGAACAGGTCCTGACTGTTGTTTGTGCATATGGGCCTAACAACACATATGGACACCCTTATGCCTGAACAAGGTGTTCGTTATGGACAATCCGTGACAAGCATAGAAGTCCAACAACAGAGCACCACTCGAGTTCAGATCGTGGGCGGTGTTCCTCCCAACCACACCCTCCAGATCTCACTGTCATTGCCCAAGTGAGCGTTGAAGTCCCCCAGGAGAACAAGGGAGTCCCAAGGAGGGGCACTCCCCAGTACCCCGTCTAAGGACTCCAAGAAGGGTGGGTAATCTGAACTGTTGTGAGGGTCTGCTGGGAACATCTGGTGGAGTCCCTTGTGAGACAAAGCTTTAACTCCCATCTCTGGCAGAACTTTGAACACGTTCCAGGGGATGTTGGGGGACATTGAGTCTGAGTGGACCATGTTCCATGCCGAGGCGGCTTATTAGAACTGCGGCCGCAAGGTTGTCGGTGCCTGTCGCAGTGGCAACCCCCGAACCCATTGGTGGACACCTTCGGTGATGGAGTCCTATCAGGCCTTTTTTGGCCTGTGGGACTCCAGAAGCAGCCGATGGGTACCGGCAGGCGAAGCGGCTTGCGGCTTGGGTGGTTGCTGAGGCAAAAACGTGGACGTGGGAGGAGTTTGGAGAGACCATGAGAAAAGACGTCTCTACGGCTTCAAGGCGATTCTGGTCCACCATCCAACATCTCAGGAGGGGGAAACAGTACAGCACCAACACTGTTTATAGTGGGGATGGTATGCTGTTGACCTCAACTCAGGATGTTGTGGGTCGGTGGGCGGAATACTTCGAAGACCTCTTCAATCCCACCAACATGCCTTCCATTGCCTTCCAATCTCTGGGGACGAGGTTGCCAGGTTAAAAAACTCCTTGGTGGCAGGGCCCTGGGGGTGGATGAGATCTGCCCGGTGTTCCTTAAGGCTCTGGATGTTGTAAGGTTGTGTTGGCACACAACATATTGCATGGACATTGGGGGCAGTTTCTCTGGATTGCCAGACTGGGGTGGTGGTCCCCCTGTTTAAAAAGGGGGACCGGAGGGTGTGCTCCAATTCACACTCACACTCTTAAACCTCCCTGGTAAGGTCTATTCAGGGGTTCTGGAGAGGAGGGTCCGTCGGATAGTCGAACCTTGGGTTCAGGAAGAGCAGTGTGGTTTTCGTCCTGCTCAAGGAACACTGGACCAGCTCTACACCCTGAGCAGGGTCCTGGAGGGTGCATGGGAGTTCACCCAACTGGTCTAGATATGTTTTGTAGACTTGGAGAAGGCGTTTGACCATGTCCTGTGTTCATAAGGGGCCTTGTGGGGGCTTCTCCAGGAGTATGGGGTGCCAGCCCCTTTGATACGGGCTGTCAGGTCTCTGTATGAGAGGTGTCAGAGTCTGGTCTGCATTGCCGGCAGTACGTTGGACTCGTTTCTGGTGAGAGTTGGACTCTGCCATTGCTGCCCTTTGTCACTGATTCTGTTCATTACTTTTATGGACAGAATTTCTAGGTGCAGCCGAGGTGTTGAGGGGATCCGTTTTGGTGGCCTTAGGATCGCATCTCTGCTTTTTGCGGATGATGTCGTCCTGATGGCTTCATCAGATCG
>CAEGAF010065182.1:0-14243 GCA_903067075.1 Micropoecilia bifurca
GTCTAAATTAAGGTGAATTCATGGTTCCTTTTTCCACATAATGTAACAGTAGTGTTTATGATAAAAAAATAAATAAAAAATAATTATGTGATCGGTATCGGGAATCGGAATCGGCGATTTTCCCTCAGGGGTGATCGGTATCGGGATCGGCAGGAAAAAACCTGATCGGCACATCCCTAAAATATACCCTTAGTCCTAGTTTAACACTTGCAATTAAATTTATGTATTAATATACACAGCTGCGCACAGGCATTTTCCTACATTACACATGATTTATAGCTAGCAACCTTTCTTGTATGTCTAGACGTCCCGGCTATAAAGCAGCTGTAGGAAGTCACTGATCAGGTTCAATCTAGTAAGCTTAAGAAACACATAGTGAGGGTTTTCTTGCCCGACCATGTCAGGCCCAATAGACCAACCCTGGTTCACAGTGATATAGACACAAAATGTTAAAAGCATATGGAGGAGAGAAGATCACGTCTGGGGAGAAGTCAATGAAAGCCAGAATAGTGTCAAACAAAATGGCCAACATACATGCTTACAGCTGTTGATCAAATGGGAGTAACTAGGCATTTCATGACTGGCTGGTCATTTGAGGAACAGGTGGCATAGCTCCACCTGCTGCCAAATTTTTGTAAGTGTATTTTTGTATGTGTGACATGTGGTTCTGTTTGAAAAGATTTGAGTGGTGCCTGTTGTCAAAAATGAAGCCTGTTGTGAAAGATACAGTCTTTTAGATTGAGTTATTACATTACTCACTAGATGTAAGTGTAGTCTATTAAGCTTTGCAATATTTTGTATAAATAGCTAAGTTTTGCAAGCTTTATAGTAATTAATATGTCTAATGTAAACACTGTGTTCTGTTGTTGACAAGGATTCTACAGAGCAGGCTTGTGGATTGTTCAATGTTTGTGTCATTGGCTTGTAAAAAATGCACATATTGTGTCACTTAGTGGCTCTAGGGATTGTTTTTTTGAAACAAGTTATGCATTGGTAATGACAGAGCTTTTTTTTCTCAGAGAAACGCAACAAACACACCCATGTAAAGGAGCCTGAACAGAGGATGGACCTGCAGTCTACTGAGTGAAGCTGCTATAATTTGACCTGTAAGTGTGCCATCTGTACAGTCTTTAAGTGGAGGCGTGGTTTCAGTAATTTGAACCTTGGAAGAACTAGAAATAACAGTGTTGGGGCAGTCAAATACAAACAAATTCCTCTGTGGTGGTCATGTAAAGCCAGTGCCTCATTGGTCAAGAGTGTCAAGAACCTTGGCATCACACTGACCTCCAGGTCCATTCCAAGGAAACATCTTACATACCTCATTTCACTGAGGTCCCATATTGTCCCATATTGATGAGGTTTTCATTTTAGGGTTAGGGTTTAGGTTAGGGTTAATGACTAGCTGTAAATTGAGCTGAGGTTTAGGGTTTGGGCTGTTCTAGCAATGGGTAGAGTTAAGGTTAGGCCCATACCTGTCATGTCTCCTGCTTTAGCCAGGAAACTATTGCATTTTATCACTCTGTCCCTGTATGTTCCTGGGACAGAGTGATAATACTAGAGTAATTATGTTGCCCCTCTTCTTAAGGTAGTAGGTTAGGCCTGTTCTGGTAATGGGTAGAACTAGGGTTAAAGGTGGTTTTGTGTCACAATGACAATGTCAAATAAAGTGAAGTGATTTCATTGATTTCATTCAAGGCAGGAAGCTGGACCAAGCATTTCTTGTTGGTTTCAGTAACAAGAAATGTTGAAAACTAACATCTAGGAAGATGTTAACGCTCAGTTTGACGATGTCTGCACAAAGCCACAAGGGGGCGCTACGCTCAAACAAAACAAACTGCCTGAAAAACAAGCAGTCTGCCAAGTCTTGCACAATATATGGAGACACAAAAGGTCACTCATTTAAGCGACATCATGCTAAAGACGTTGCATGGAAGAACTGCAACATTTGACCAGATTGCACAAGAAATCATCAGATGACATTGTTGGACTCACTTTCTTGTGATTCCTCAGACTTGTGGATGACAGAAATAAATATTAATAACTCCATTGCAGTGTTTAAAATTGACATGGTTGCTGATGTGATGGCTGTTCCAACAAAAAGGACAGGTCAATTAACTGGTGCAAACTGGAAAGATACTGATGGAGAAAGGCAGGTCACCATTTGTGAATTTTCAAAGGACCAGACAAAGTTCCTGAGTCAGATCATCAGGCATCTGGAGTCAACCTAGACCCAGATAAACTACATGCAGTAGCAGCCATGAAGGAGACAATATTTCTCAGGTAAGATGTTTCCTTGGAATGGTAATCCATCTTGGAAAGTTTTTGCCACACAAAGCAGAAATTTGCTTAGTCTATCACTGGATCTGGATGGCATTAAGTTCGACTTTGAAAATATACTGAAGAACCTTGGTGTCATGAATCATCCTTGGACCAGCAGCAGTTCATCTATCATTGATTTTAAGATCCCTTTTCAGTCACTAAATTCTCAGATGATACAAACTGAATATTTACTTGGCATTCAGGGTTTCTTCAGAGTTGACGTTCTCCTGCTTCACCAGCTGAGAAGGATGTAACCTTCCCCAATGCAGCCGTCAGCCACTACTGAAAAGAGACAGAAACTTAATGTTTTAAAGTTATTAACTATGTCACAGGCTGTGAAATGTATCCCTGGCCTCTCTAGGCATCTACACAGGCAAATCTGTATTGGACTCAAGTCCAGACTTTGACTAGGCTACTAAGAAACTTAATTTTATGTTATTTTTTAAACTTGGCTTGCTACTTATTACGTTGGATCATTGGGCTGCATGCATCACACCACTGCCATGTTTGTCGTTCTGCTCCTGAAATGCAGTATGAGTGTCGGCTTAGATGTAACATAAAACACACCTCCAAAACGTTACCCATTAGCTTTAGTCTACAGAAGATTTTCCCAGAAGTCTTGGGATTAGCAAGATATTTGTTGGTACAAAGGATCAATATGTGAACATTTCTTCAAGGGGCAATATTATGTAAAATCAACTTTTTTGATGTTATTCCCTCATCAAAAACATGCCAGGAGTGTTGCCTTGATACTTTCATGTATGTATCACCCATAGCAAACACTGAGGTGTTCAGACACAGTTCCTCCTCAGAGCTGCATTTTCTAAATTTCCCAGCTTCCACCTGACAAACAAGCCTTCCTCCACTCAGCTCCTTCAGACTAGCCAGCAGCAATTAAACAAATGGTGGAACTGAGCATCTGCTGAGCTCATTATAGAAGAGACTTCTCAGTGTTTTACGCTGATAAAAACATTGTTAAAGGGTGAATAGGGGAGCCGTGTGGTGATCGCTTCCTGAAGGCAGAGTTTCAGAGAGAGCAGGAGATTTTTTAAAGAGACAGGGAACCAAATTCAAGTAAACTTTCTTAAATCATATTTGATAAATGCAGCATTTTTAGAATAACAGAAGGTAACACTGCTATAATATGGTTAGAAAACACATAATACTGCCCCTTTAATAATGAACTTATTTAATATTTTCCATGCCTGTAAATCCTTTAGCCCATTAGACAACAGGTCCCCACCAGCAAGAGCAACAACAACAAAAAAACACACAAGTTCTCTAACTTGTGTGTTTGTGTGTTGTGTGCAACAGAAAATGAAGAATCTGTGGGAAAAGGCAGAAGCCTGTTGTTGTGGAAACAGACAACACACACAAAGCCCATGATTCAGTTATCCCTTTAATATAAAACATAATAAAGAGTATGAGGCCACACTGAAGATGCAGTTCAGTTCAAAAACACATTCCATGAATGGGCTTGCAGCTGTTGGCAGAAATAAAACAAAACTTTGACATGTAGCCTATGACTGGTTTCTGTTCACTTTGAAGAGAACACAGCTGGAGCCGACATGAACCACTGCAGTGAAACCAAGCTGGATATGACACTCCACCCTCAGGTCCAGAATCTCTGAAGCCTTCACCTTCTAGCTTTTTAACAAGAAAGAGCACAAGGAGAGGTAACACGTTTCTACACTTTTTCTCAACAGTTCCTATGTTGATGTTTGTGGCAGAGCAAGCAGTCCAGGGCAACGGGATGGAGCGGATGATGGACAGAGGACTGCTCAGCTCTGGATTGTCCCACCTAAGCAGGAAGTAGCTCTCCTTCACATGCAGTACGGGGGGCAGGAGGGCTCAATCTGCCTGAGAGTGGATAACATTACAAAATACATCAGAGGGGTATTAACAAAGTTTACAGAGTTGTGCACTTGGTCATGCAGTGCCTTCAACATCATCCGCCACAGGAGGAACAGCAACGTTTGCTGCTGAGATGCTGGGCAGTTCTTGGGCTGCAGTCTAACTGGTGCAAGCAGGGGTCTCATGAGAGATGCCATCTGTCCTTTTGCTGTACTGGGGGGGTCCGCACTGGCTGGAGGAGGGACAGGGGGTACATGTCCTGTCGGTTGGTGAAGAACGTTGTCGTTGTTGTCGTCAGTTTGGGCTCGGTGGGCTTCTTTGGTGACGGGGCAGGACCTCCTTCAGTCCTCCACTTCTCTGTTGCTCACACATGATGGGAGTTGACATCCGATATGGAATCTGGCCCTGCAGGCCAAACGTAGATCAGGACAGATGCTTGTTTACTGAACGGGACCTTACTGTGCTTCCCTGAACAAGCTAGGATAGTTCTATAGGCTACAACAGGGTTTTTCAAAATGCCTGAGGGTTCAGAAAGTTGGAGGGAACATGAGAAAGCAAATGGGAAAATAACAATAAAAAATAGTGACAAGTACGCTGCCAAGCAGAAGCACTCGCACCCATCGCTGTTGTGTACGTCGCCTAGTTCTCATAGTTTCTGACCTTACATGTATAAATGAACAGTGAGATCTACAATATTTAGACTATAATAATAAGATGGACAGAATTGTGTTTTATTTCATGTACCTTTATTAGCAGAAATGCAACACACTCCCTCCACCAGCTCTTTGGCCTCCACAGCCAGCTGGATGGCAGGGTCAGGAAGAGGTGACAGGGTGTCAGGACTGTCTGTGGCTGGAGACGACCTGTTGCTCCTGAAACACAGAACAGAGGCGACAGTCGGTTACAGTGGGACATTCACATGAGACTGCAGGGTGACCTGAACGCAACATTCTGGGTCTCTTACCCATCATCCCCTCCCAACAGGCTGGGCTTAGTCAGCACCTTGTGCACGTTCTGTTGAGAGAGATAATGGAGCTGATGACTGAGGATCCCCAACAGATTGGTCCAGCACCAGAACAGACAGAATTATAACTTGCTTTGTTAAACAAACTGGATCTTTAACTAGATTTCCTCTAGGAATCATGAACAGTAAGTGAACCAATCTCACTAAAGACACTGTAAGACTTGGTTCAGTTTTCAAACCACAGCAGCTTTCCATACCACTGGTGTCCACTAGGGGGCAGTCTGGCTCCATCACGCTTTGAGGAGCAGGTACTACAGTAAGGGCAGCTAAGACTGTTCTGTGTATTGGTCGTCTCTTTACTGTACTACCTGGCAGTGACAGCAGTCATGTGATCAGTTTATACTCGATGGTTGCCATGGCAATGGCGGTCAGGCCTGACAGCAGCTCTACCTGAGCGAAGCCCAGCAGCTTCTTGTTGGAGATCTCCAGGTGTTTTCTGCTCAGCTCCGACTTCCTCAGCTGGGAGTCGATGGAGGTCAGCTTCCTGTTGAGCTCCACCACTTCCTCCTGACGAACGCAACACACACTCTGTCAACTCAGAGCATTTCAAAAGCGTTTAACGAGACTGAAACTCAGAAAACAATGAGATGTTAGTGCAAAATCGTGTGTTTTTCCACATTTGTTGACGTCACGTTGAAATGCCACCTGGTTGATTTTATTGCACCAGTTGTTGCCAAATCAATTAACATGCTGAATAAAAACTCCTCCCACACATTCACTGTTGATGCTTTGGCACTGCTACAAACATATTTTGCACATTTTTTGACAAATCTATATTGTTTTAACACTCTTGAACATCAGCATAGTAATTTCTATAGGGGTTTGGAGGG
Organism: Micropoecilia bifurca; assembly: GCA_903067075.1. Classification (NCBI taxonomy): domain Eukaryota; kingdom Metazoa; phylum Chordata; class Actinopteri; order Cyprinodontiformes; family Poeciliidae; genus Micropoecilia; species Micropoecilia bifurca. The sequence goes on from CAEGAF010065182.1 coordinate 6,028, forward strand.
TTTTCCCTCCATGGAACTGACAGTTTCCATTGTCAGCCTGCACTTCATCATCAGGGCCATCTTCCCGATGTATTTGTGGAGCTTCAACATTCTATCTTAGATGGTGGCTATGATGCACACTAAACCTCTGCCTTGTTCTGTGCTGTTAATGTACAGTCTGTGGATACTGGATTTAGGATGGATTCCCCCATCCACCAAATCCAGACCCAGGAGACAAAACATTTGAATGCCATGGCAACATGGATCCAGTACACAAGGTGAGATACACACTGCTTTGTCAAAAACACGTGTATTTAACTGAGAACATTGGTATGAGCCTTCTATTGGATAATCACTCAAAATGAGCAGCTTCTCATTGCTTCAGCAACTATGAGGAAAGGCATCCTGTGGAAGTGGAAGAAATGTCAGTCTGTTTAACTAGAGTGCATCAAATCTAAGGAGATTACAGAAACTAATAAAACTGGGTGTAGAACTTTCCAACCTGTTCTTAAAAACTGAAAGGATTGTGGGAAACCACTGACTTTGAGTCAGAAATGTGGAACAAAACCCCTGAATGACTGTTACCAGGGATCACTGAACCATTTGGCAACATCAAATAGAAGAAAAGAACATCATTAGAACTCAGAGTTATGATAAATGGTGAGCATTTCCACATTACAACACGGAGAGATCTCAACTGACTGGGACTGAACAGCTGAAGATACTGAATGACCAGATTATTCCATCAGTGGATTGTTTCTTCCCTGATTCCTTTGCTGTAATTTCCTGATTCCTTTCCTTTGCTCCCATCATCAGAAAGAGATCTTGGTGGAAAAAGAATGCAACACTGGATGTAAATAAACCTTGTCATATCCCAAATGCTGATCAAAACAATGTGTGCTATAATCAAAGTTAAAGGCAGTCCAACAAAATATTAGACTTTGACCTTTGTCTTTTTGGTGGCAACTATTTTTTTGGCTAGACATTTATATGCACATAGAAATAAAATTTATATGTGCTTATTTTTAATTTTGCCATAAGGTGTTATTTTTTCCATTTCTCCTTAATTTTCAGTCAGCTGTGAGAATCAGCTGGTTTTGACTGTAGATCGAGTATTTGGACTCACTTTAGCGCCTGCTCCACAGGCTTGCCTCTTGGCGGCCAGCTGGTTCTTCAGGTCTCTGATCTCGGCCTCCAGCAGCTGGATGACTTCCTCGTAGTCCTGCTCTGCGCTGGTGGCCTGCCGCTGCACCGCCTCGGCCTCGGCAGCCTGCAGGCGGCTCTTCAGGCGGGAGTTCTCCTCCACAGTCAGGCAGGCTTTCTGCACAGATTAACACAATGTGTTGCAGTTACACTTTTCATGTTTTGATGTATCAGTGGTAACTAGTCAGAAATTACACTCTGTAACATGTTTCATAAATAACTGCTCCAGCATGCCATCAGATTTAAACCCCGGAGATGCCGTGTCTTCTGACCTCAGATGTCTTCTGCAGCTCCTCCTCCAGGCTTTTTTTACTCTGTTCTGTGTCTTTCAGAATCACCTGCCAAGAGAAACAGTAAATCAGTCCAATCATGCACTTCTTTCCACCATGAAGCAGGATATAAAATGTTTGGCTTTCTTTGCTGAACAGAAACAAAACTGAAATTTTTACCTAAAGAGGAATGATTCAGAGTCAACACAGCTTGAGTTATTACAGTTGAAACTAGAGATCAGGTCTGAAACCTGGGTGTAGTGATGAACTCTGACCTGAACCTTCAGAGCCACATAAAGGCAGTTACAAAGTCGGCCTTCTATCACCTGAGAGACATCTCCAGGATTAGAGGACTAAAGTCTCAACTAGATTTAAAGAATCTCATCCAGACGTTTATCTTAAGTTGCATTAATTCCTCCAAAACAGCTTCTTCACAGGTCTGACTAAAAAAAATTTATCCTCCAGCTGCAGCTGATCCAGAAGCTGCTGCTGGTGTTCTGATTAAAACCAGGAAGACAGAGAACATCACCCAGTTCTACAGTCCTTCACTGAGAGAACAGACTTTAATACTGTTGGTTTATAACCCACTGAATGGCTTTTCACCACAATACATTAAAGAAATGCTGCTGTTGTTACAGAAGCAGCATTCAGCTTCTATGCACCACAAATCTGGAACAAAATTCCAGAAAACAGCAAAACAGCTGAAATACTGAGCTCTAAATCTAGACTAAAAAACACCTGTTTAGAACTGCTTATGATTAGTAGTACACGGAACCCTGGTCAATATATTTGATGTCTAATGATGACTTTGATGATGACAAATGTAATGTTTATTGCCTGTTTCACAACTGGTGACTTTATGATGTTGAACTACCTCAATGCTGAAGCGTTCTACACAAATAGACTTGAACTTGACTCCAGGGATGATAGATTTCTCTTCCTTCAAATCAAGTAAATTCTCAGAAAAAACTCAGTTTTTCTCAGAAAGAGCTCAATTACAGAAAAACTAAACCTTTTCACAACACGTTTCATTGGGGCTTTGGGTCGTATTCCAACACAAAGTAATACAGTGGGTCTAAAGCTCGCTCCTTATGGGCCACCTGATTCAACGATCACCTTACCTCCTCAGCACGGTACCAGGAGAAGTGAAACACACATTCATTTAGGTCAGGTGTGTGTTAGCAGGAAAACACCTAAAATATTCAGGATGATCCTAAAGAATCTCTGATTTTTATGTTTGTGTTTTGGTAAAAACAGTGGCTTCTCTACCTAGCAACAGTGGGCCGTAAAAAATGAAAAAGTATAGAATACACTAAAGTTTGTGGTTGTAATTTGACAAAACAAGACAAAGGCTTAGGGTGTGTATGTACTTAACTGATTAACTCTTTACTGTCACTAAGCAGCTGGTGACAGATCATATGCTTCTATCAAAGGAACATTAACGGTATGAAGTTCACCTTGAGTTGCTTCATTTGGGTCTGCAGTTGCTTCACCTCGGTCTGGAACTGCTCCATCTCCTCACTGCTGTAGCTGCACTCTGATTCATAAGTCTGCAGATGCACACACAGTCAAGCATACACAGCATGAGACAGTTCATTGTGTGTGTGTTCAACAGTGACTCCTAGTGTGTGTCTCCAGACTTTAAAACAATGATCTTCCAAGTCCAGCCCTCAAGAGCTGGATTCCCAGCTGACAGTCCGGTACTCGCTTCAGTTGTGGACCATAGTTGCAACATCTGTTCCATTTCATAATGCACTACGTCAAACCAACCAAACCCTTATGAAAACCTGTTCATCACTTCACCTGTGGGGGTGCTGCACCAAAAACTATGGAAGACAACGACTTGAAAATCTTTGAAGAAGACACAGAGTACAATTTCCTTCTTCACCAAATGGAGTGGGGTCAGGTTTAAGAAGCTGGAGGATTTCTCTTTTGTCTTTTGCAAAGATCTTGAGCCATTTCCCACTATATTGTGGCATTTTTTTGGTTGTATTTACACAAGATTCAATGTCCCACAGTCCAGAGCGGTCCATGGTCTGCTTGGTGTTCACATATGCATTCAAACCACACCAGAATTCACTTCAACTGAATTTTTATGCAGACATGTTGGACCAGAGACGTATCGAAAAGCTTCAGGACGTCGGCCCTCCAGGCCTGCTGTTAGGACCCCTGTATTAACGTCACCATGTGTTCTTCTGTCTTATGGTCCAGCTTGTTACCCATATCTTTGGGATTGCTGCTTCTCTGAAAGACACTCCAGAGAGACTAACCGGTGAATGAAACGCCGATGTGTCCATCAAACTGGCTGCTTCATGGTAGGAGAAGGTGAAGGGGCCCGATCCTAACCCCAAGTCCTCCAGGTCCACCTGGAAGATGTTCCGACAAGCTTCCACAAAATCTAAGACCAAAAAGATAGAAAGCATTGAAGCTGAAAACACAGAGAGAGCAAGAGAACAGGGAGACGTTTGGGAATTTATGTTCATTCTGTTTCACACATTCAGCTCCTGAGATCTGACACGTGTCCAAACTAGCTTCAGAGGAAACATTAAATAGCTTAACATCAAAAATATTCAGTGTCTCATAAGCTGCAGTGTTCTTTTCATAGAGCATGAAAATCAAAGATGGACAGATAAAAATCAGCTGATGAAACGAATCGGTCTGTTTTCAGCTTGTTCAGTCCTGCTCAATGATTTCAAGACTGGAACGTCTTCGGATCAGAACCCACCATACCTATGTAACACTGGGTCATAATGAAAACAATACTCATAGGGAAATATTGTAGTTAATTGAAGATGATTTATGGTTTAAAGCATCCTGTAGCTCAGTAGTAGAATAGTCTACCTGTAATTGGAAGCAGTAGCACAAGGCTCTATTCTTCTTTTTTCCTTTTATCTTTTACAACTGAAACTTAACTTGAGGAAATATGGGACTCCATATGGGGCCCTGTGTACATGCTGATGACTGTCTAGTCTATTTGCCCCTGATCCATCTATTCAGACTCTTCTCGACGGGTCTAGGGACACCAAATTATAGATGATCAAACATGTCTTTAATTTTAACAAATGCAAGACTGAAGTGAGTTTATGTGGTTTTATTTTTATTATTAAACCTTTATTTACCCAGATAAAAATCTTATTGAGGAATTTCACAAGAGCAAAAAAAAGTTTTATAAAATTTGTAACCTCTTTAGTGAAGGGTTCTTGGTGTCTTTTCAGTAAATTGTTTTGAAATTTATCAAATCAACAACAATTTTTACAAAAATAAAAAGCTTCATCTCCAACACAAAACCAACCCTTTCATAGACCACAGCTCACATCTCCAAGGGAAAATGTTGTCAAGAGGTTTAATTTCATTATTTTATCAACGACTCTTTGGAAACAACATTGCCAGACTTGAGTCATGGACAGTGGATTGGAAGAGGAATAGTTCAGATGCTTAGTGGGGGAAAAGAAATCTCCCAAAGAGGTTTAGTGTCACCTTAAACAGATCTGAAGCGGAAAAACAGCTGAATTGTATTAAAATGTTTGATTTGTTGTTAAATGTAGACATGAATGTGCTGAACGAAGCTGTTTGTTATCTCTGCACCAGTACGGCTCACTTACATAAGCCAACAGCTTCAGAATCTTGGTCTAACATGTTAAAACAACTTTTGTTCAGTCAGTGCAATTAGGAGAACAGTCAAACTGATGAAAACAGCAGCTTTGAACAACATGTAAAATACACACCAAACCTTCTTTCAAATGGTTCATCTAATGCAGTTAGGATTTTTTAATACAATACAGGAAATTCATCAAGAGTCTATAAGAACATTTCCCTCTGATGACCACCTGGACGCAAACAGACATCATGCTTCCTCAGCGTGTCACCGAATAGCAATGTCACAGCCAATCAGCAGCATGGTAACGTCACACAGGGCCAGTGATCTGACAGCATCCCAACACACACACACCTGGATGTACGCATGGCTGGATTCAGTGTGAGTGAGAGTGTGCATGTGCCTGACCTCCATACGCCACGGTGCCTTGGGGGTCAGGGGTCAGGCTGTGCCTCAGCGTCTTCCTCTTCTCTTCACTGACGTCCAATCCAAGAAAGGACAAAGCCTGAGACAGAGAGACAGGAACGTAAACACACACCAAAAATACCCACATAGCATGGCCTTATATACTGAGTAAATCTGGGAATAATCTGCTTTCTTATCTTTGGTTACAGGAATAAAGGATATTCCATGACAGGAACAATAGCAGGAGGCTGTCAGGTGTTTCTGTTTATGATGAACATGAGCTGTTGAATAAACGTCTAGAGCTGGGATTTTCAAAACAGGTTCAAATATGCAAACATCTGGAATAACTAGCATAATAATGAGTAAATTCTTTCAAGTCAATTAGCTTAAGTCAAACAAACAAACAAACAAAAAAAACTATTTAGGAATTTAATTGTTATAAATTACACACATTTAAATCAGATTTTCCTAAATTAAATCCCTTCATTTTCACACACAAGCACAAAGGAAGTACATTGAACTTAAAGTGCCACGAAACACTACAGCATTTGAAAGGAAACAGTAAGCTAATATTAGCAAAGCTACGCAAAAAACTAATATTTGTTTAAAGTGGATTATGGGACATCCATCCATTTTCTTTACACCCTTGTCCCTTAGAGGGTCAGGAGGGTTTCTGGTGCCTCTCCAGCTGGCGTTCCAGGTGAGAGGCAGGGTCACCTGGACAGGTCACCAGTCTGTCGCAGGGCAACACAGAGACACACAACCATGCACACCATTGTCACAATTTGGAGAGGCCAATTAACCTAACAGTCATGTTTTTGGACTGTGGGAAGAAACTGGAGTACCTGGAGAAAACCCAGCATGCACAGGGAGAACATGCAAACTCCATGCAGAAAGACTGGGAATCGAACCCAGAACCTTCTTGCTGCAAGGCTGCAGCTCTACCAACTGTGCCACTGTGCAGCCGGATTATGGGACATTTCAAATCAATCCTAAATTGTAATAAATGAAAATCGGGATTCTTATGTGAAGTGATTTTTTGGGGGCACAACCCTAAGACAGACTTTCAGAATAGTTCATGTCAGCATTTTTCCAGATTGGGTTCTATTTGGAGCAGAGGGAAACGTAATAAAGAGATGTGGTTTTGGTGCTTCTCTGTAGGTTTGTTTATTAACCACTTCAGGTTTACATTTTCATTACTTTACACACCAATTTTAGAAATAGGGAATCTCAACAGCATTATTCCACGCAAGTCTTGCAAACAGTGATGAATCTGGCATTTTTCTCACCAATATGGTGTCTTTCCACCACATCAATCTATAAGCCATTTGGTATTTGTTATTTTTGCAAAGGATCCATTAGATCAAAAGAGAATTCTTCCTGTATTTGGTGTTTAATCTCTTCCTTTTCTTTATAATCCCACTAATGAATTGGTAGATTAGGGTCAGGCTACAGCTGAGCAGCATCTGGGCAACATTAAAATCAAAGCTAAATATTGGAAACAAACTGTACAGACGGCAGACAGCTGCAGACAGAAGCAGAGAACAGAACTCATCAGTTGGAGTTGGGCTGCTGAAGGGCAGCAGAAAGAGAGAGAGAGGCAGAGAGAGATAGAGAGAAAGAGAGAGAGGCAGAGAGATAGAGAGCGAGAAAATGTGCTGATGGAGTAACAAGAGCCTAAAAAAGAACAGTGCAAATATAACCCAAGAAGCAATGAGAGAGAAAGAGGGACAGTGTGCATTAGATGTCAATTATGAGATAAAGACAACTCTGGGGGTGGAGGGACACTAAAGTGCTACATCTGTCAAAATAAGTTAAAATGTATTGAAAGAAGGCTGCCTATGTGACATGTTTCTGCATCAACAGAGTGTAATATATACTCTATATACTTAAGTACTGTACTGAAGTATATTTTTTGACTATTTTTGGAGGAAATTTTGACTTTCACTTCACTATATTTCAAAGACATATATTGTACCTTCGACTACCACGTATCTAGGAAGCTTGTCGTTCCTCGTTCCTTTTGGGTCAGCATAGTCTTTTAGTTCGCTGTTGCTATTTATTTTTACTGAAATGCAATTGGCCACATGCTACGCTCCTCACAACAAGGAGAACCAATCACAGCCGCCGCTCACACCTGATATTTGGAATTACAAGTGGTGAGCTGAACTCCCGTTTTCACTCCAACAGAACTCATGGATGTAGACGGATGGAGAAACTCAAGGAACCAACTATGTTTGATGTTTCTATGTTAAGTATGGCATTAATTGGTAGTTACCAATGTTGTTATTTGCAGGGAGAAAAGGTATGTCCTGTTTTTCTTTTCTTATTTTTGGGGAGATTTTAGCATTTTAAATACAAACATAAATAAAATAGCTGTTATTTGATTTGTTACATTTTCACTCTAAAGTTTTTACAGGTGGTGTTAGACTTCATGTCAGTACATCAATCAGCTGGTTTCAGCAAGTTACATGGTTCTGTAAAAGCACTCAGGAAACACTCAGAAAACAATGTACTGATACTAGTAAATACTAGGGATGTGCCAATCAGGTTTTTTTCTGCCAATCCCGATACCGATCACCCCTGAGGGCCGATCGCCGATTCCGATCCCCGATACCGATCACATAATTGTTATTTATTTATTTTTTATCATAAACACTACTGTTAAATTATGTGTTTTTAATAACTTTTTCCAAGAAGAAAACTAAACAAAACAGGCATTGTGCAAATTGTACTGCTATCAATAATACTATCTTTAACAGACT
>CAEGAF010065186.1:0-19920 GCA_903067075.1 Micropoecilia bifurca
GTAGTGGTCGGTGGACAGCTCCGCCCCTCTCTTCACCCGAGTGTCCAAGACATGCGGCCGCAGATCCGACGAAACGATAACAAAATTGATCATCGAACTGCGGCCTAGGGTGTCCTGGTGCCAATATCAATATTGGATATTGATATTGATATATTTTATATCAGAGCGTCCTCAAACAGGATGAATAAAAAGCTGTTTATTGATGCTGTTCTGTGTCACAATTAATACCAAATAGCCCATTTCACGTGACAACAAGCAAAAAAATATCACATGAAACTTCAGGAAGATTCATGAAATCATTGTCTGTACTCTGATGAAGGTCAAAAACACAATTTTGAAATTGCAGCATTTCCATTGAATAAGAAATTAAGTTTAAATTATACGTGAATAAACTTGAATGCAATAAATCGTTAAATATAATTGCAGTGGCAGATGCAAACAGCTACATCAAGCTTCATGAGATTGTATTTATAATTCAGCCATGGTGTTAGCGTTCATCTATCAGTCATCAGAGGAGACATCAGCATCTTATTCATGCATTGAATTGACAAGTCCCTCATAATAGGGAATGGCAACATATGCAACGTTTTGGAAAAAATTTAACTCGGCGATTTTATGTTATGGATTCAACACATTGGAACGTTTCACAATTTTTTATGAACTATGTGATGCTGTGAGAGGTCTGATGGAGCCAGCTGCACATTGTCTGAATAAAACCAAAACAAACCATCATCGTCCGACTACTTCCTGTCATCTTCTTTGTAGTTTTACCAGAAATAACATTCGAGAGTTGATCATGTGACATGACAATTTCTTTCCATTGCAGTTCTGAAAAATACATCCATTTTGATACGATTGAAAAACTAGCACAACTTTTTATTGAAAAATGTTAGTTTTATTTTATTTAAATTGGAGCGTTTCCATTAAGAGAATTTATTCTTGCAATTTCATTTTGTGCAATTTTATGGGTAAACTGCTGTTTTATGCTCTTTTCACTGCTCTGTAAAATTCAGCATTTGCTTACCAAAGTATTTTTTTCTAGAGAAGAACAGTTATGCAACATGGTCCGCTTTAATCAAACTCCAGTCTGTTTGCCTAGAAAGACCAGTTTGTTTAGGGACACAAAAAGTGAACTATGGTCCAACTAAAAACTAGTTCCTGGGTTGATTTAAGTGAATTCTGGTGCGGTTTGAATGCATATGTCAATGCAAGCAGACCACAGACTGCTCCAAAAGCAGGAAATGAACTGTAGCTCAGGGCATTCTGGGTAAATACAACCAAAAGAAATTAGCAAAGCAAATGCTAGCAGGAGAAAATTTTGTGAAAAAAGAAGTTGTGCTCCAAGTCTAACCCTCTTCTTCAGAGGTTTTTGTGTTGTTTCCTTCAGTGGTTCTTGGTGCAGCACCACCACAGAGGTTTTTCAGTTTGTTTGGATCAGTTGACACAGTGCAGTGTGACAGAGAACCGCATAAGCTGAAAATGTAGCAAATGTTGCAATTTTGCTCCCCAATCATACAGAGTCTACCAGACTATGAGGTTAAAAATTAAACATTAATAATCAGAAGGGGAAAAAACAGACTTGAGCTATTTGGCAACAACATGGAGTATATATTAAGTTCAGTTGGAACTTAGCTAGGAAGTTAAGTTTATAGTTGAACTGAGCTGGGGGTCCCTGGCAATACCTGGTCCTGTGCCTCTGTGTGGATCCCGTGTTCCACATTTTAGTCAAAATATTTGGTTTTGAGTCTTGTTTTAAGATCTCCTGGCTGATTACTGAAATAGGACTTGACTGAAACGCAAAAATATATATACTTTAATTGTATTTTTTAGTTTTTGCCTTATTTAAAATTATAGTTCGGGGGAAAACGTTATAGTGCATGAGTAGTGAGAGTGGAGGAGCTCCACCCTACTGCCCGGCTAATCATGAAGCACATTAGCATTGATGTCTCTGGACACACATGATAACAGCGGTGAGTGGCCACAGCACCTATCAGTTAGCAGCACGTGGACTGTTGTCTTTCCTGAGTGGGTCATATGCTCAGACCTTTGGAAGGTATAAAATGCTGAAATATTCAGCAGGACGTCCCACCTGTCTTTATAGTTCTGACAACATTGTCTGTATCCCATCAGGTCTCTATCTCAGCACAGTCAATTTATTTGGGTCAGTGCCTGGAAAAATGCCTCATTTTGTTAAATGTTCGTGTCTACATGGGACTCCTGTTATGGACAACATTTTTCCATCATTTCAGGCTTGCCCCAAATTTACATCAAAACATCCAGTACAAAGATTTTTAGTAATAATGTTGTCAAATCCCTCCAGGTATCACCCACACAGCTCCACACATTCTTCTCAGATTCTGCTGTACTGCTGTAGTAAGATCACAGAGCCACATGCAGACCTGGCATAACTACTACATGATGTGTTGAATCCTGAAATGTAGAAGCATCCAGAAGCAAATGAAGGACATTTATCTGCAATGCTTATGGAGCCAACGTTTGCAATAACAGAAAATGTGGCTGTTACTAACAGGGTGGTATTATATACTTTCCAGTCACATAGTGAGATTTTACAGCACAATGAAGTAATTACGCTACCTTCAGTCATAACATTTAACTGGATGATTGGTTTTGGTGTTAGGCCTCCTGTAAACAAACATGAAGTTTGCTCCGTTTTCCCTTCAGCATTGTGAATCTGGAGAGCTGTATGTGTTTTCTGTAACACCCTGCTGTCTGAACAAGCAAGACCGGACAGATAGGACCCCGATTCCTAGAACCCAAACACTTCCTCTTTGTGGAATCTGCCACATTGTTTAACTTGTGTTCCTCAGAATCCCAAATATCAGCTGAAACATCTTCAAAACCTTCAGTGGAACGTCTGACTTCAGCTGGGAGCCTTTTATAGTTGCAACTACTGGAGACAAACAGAGGAACGCAGAAATAAGAGGACAAGTGAACAAGAGGTTTTCTGGAAAATGTTGAAATCAAATTACTTTCTTTTTTTGCATTTTAACCTCTTTGAACAACCAGAAGAAACAGACTACCTCTTATTCCAGGATTTACTTGTTTATGTTATTGCATGTCACTAGTGTTTAGCTTAAAAACATATTCTGAGCAAATTATAACAATTTTTTTTTTTTCACAAAGTCACAGAACAATATATGCAAAATGATAGTCATGATCAAGGATTAGGTCAAAATATATATTCCTGCTTAATGAGGTACTCCTTGTTAGCATCAAACTCAGTTTCATTTTGAACCATATCAAAAATCTAAATGTTATTAAAGGGCCGGTTGTGCCAGAATGTATTGATAAAACCCATAAAACTGTTAAAATACCAAAAAAATATCTGTTTGTTTCAGAATGTAATGTGTTTATTATAATTAAATCATATTGAACATCTTTTCACACTCGTCAGTCCATCCAGGATTTTATGATTGTTTTTGTGGCTTTTTGTAATGAAAATCACAGATTGTTAAATAACAGAACATAATACAGCAGGCTAACCTCAAACCTGCAGTATAACCTTTATGTTTTTTTTATGTATTGGATAAAACTGTCGCCATGATGTGACGGTGAGATATGAGACAGATGATCTGTGACGATACTGATCGCTGCTAAATGTGCTAATGGTGGAGAAACAACCATTCATCTGCTATCATCTGTGGCCATGCTAACCCTAACCAGCATTAGCATTCACAACAGGATCTGCTGATGACCGTAGCTGAGCAGAGAGCAAGCACGGGAGATGAGGGGGAGTGCACACACGGGCATGATTGACAGCGCTAAGACCAGCCTCCTGGCTCCGATTGGTTGTTTCTAGTTAACAGAGGAGGCTTGATTTTATCTCAGATTATCTGTCTCATACTGTCACAATGTCAGGACAGTTTCAACAAATATGCACAAAATTATATTTTTTATACTGCAGCTGTAACTCAGAGCAAAGGCTAAAACTCCTGGACTTAACTAAGACATGGATACCTGAATAAAATGTTGGTACAGGTCAGTGAGCATAGCTTTCAACATGACCTGCAGCAGAGAGCCGTTCTGCTGAGCAGCTGAGGACTAAACCGTTCCGCCGCAGGTTGCTTGTTTGAGTTTCCACTGCAGGCCCAAGACCTGTGGAAGGTCCAAAAATTAACCAGCTCACAAATAACAGAGGAATGCCTCTTCTCCCTGAGTGTCTGAGGTTAGGGTCAGCCACTGTGGACCAACTAAAATTGCACATCCAAATAAACCTTCAGAAAGGACGCTGCTATAATTTCCCTCTGAGTTACAATTTACCTTGTATCACACAACAAAAGAAGATACATTTTTTTAAAACCATACATTTCTCCTCTGTGTTAGGGTTTGATTTTTAAAGCTTGCAGTGCTAGTTTGTTGCTTTTCCAGAGCTCTCCTTTCAACTGGCTGCAGCATGTGGCTTTCACAATCCTCTATCTGATAACATCTGTAGGCCAGTGTCCAGGCATGTTGTCCTCTCACAACCGTGGTGGCAACACTTCAACATCCAGGCACTGCAACAGGCAGCCATTTTCTCTCCAGGTTTGGTTCCACCTCACCAACGAAGGGCAGCATTCAATGCTCAGCTACACAGCAATCCACACAACTACCAAGGTCCTAGCAGGATCTTCAATGGATCCCAGTGAAAACCTCATTAAGAACAGCAAAATGTAGCATAGAACAGGATGGGGTTTGAAATTCAAGGTTTAATATCCTTGGAGGCAGATAGAGCAGAATAAGAATCCGACCAGAAGTGACAGCTCAATGGCCAACAAAAGATTTGACCCAAGTCGTCAACTTTAGCAGATAATTATCCCTTATTCCAACCAGATGTACCAAACGTTCTGAATTCATAAAAAGTATTTTAAAAAATCTTGAAAAAAATTGTTAAATTTTCTGGTGTTTAGCAAATTGGCGTAATTTTAATCATTCTAATTAATCTAAAACAAGAGAAATTTGTGATTTACCTTCAGACAGGGGGAAAAAAAAGATGTCGTCTTTTTAATTGGTGAAGGTAAACTTGTGTTTTCAATAAAGATGTGCTAATCAAGTTTTTTCCTGCCGATTACGATTCCGATCACCCATGAGGGCCGATCACCGATACTGATCTCATAATTATTATTTTTTTTTAATCATAGGAACTACCCGGTTACAATATGTGGAAAAAGGAACCATAAATTCACCTTAATTTAGACCAAAACTTGTTTTTAATAACTTTTTCCAAGAAGAAAACTTAACAAAACAGGCATTATGCAAATTGTACTGCTATCGGTAATACTATCTTTAACAGACTGATAACATATGAAGGCTCTGAAGAGGCTAAATAATGCAAAGAGCCAAAATAAAACCTCTCAACATTGCCAAAAAATTCAAGTAAGTATATGTCTTTTTTACTGCAATGAGCCTTGATGTAGCCAAACTCCATCAAGTAGCTATGTCATTGTTTTTATGTCGTATTAGATTCGTCAGTTGATGCATTTTGACCTGCTTCAATTTTCCGCCACAACACGCAAACATCCCCATTCACTCAGTGCGTTAAAGTTACACATCACTTAGGATTTGTTGCATCCTGCGAAATGAGATGCAGGTGATCAGTTTGTGTGATCGGCAACAAGAGACCGTGATCAGCGATCATCGGTCATACACTTTTTCACGGAAATCGGCCGATTATGATCAGTGGCCGATCGATCGGCACACCTCTAGTTTTCAACTTTTAAAGTTTTCATCACAGCTTTAAAATGCATTGCTTTACAACATCGACTTACAGGAAGAGGAAAGAAATAAATTAATTTCTCATCTAAATTCAGATTTTTTTTAACCCTGCTGTAACTGGGAGATAAAATATTTTGTTTCCTTAAAAAAAAGGCCCAGTTGAGACCAGAGTATCAGACTGAAGACTTTTATCATCCAGCTTTTGGTAAGAGGAGAGAAAGAAATGAGAAAAACAATAAATCATGCTAATGGAAATTATTGAGCTCATTTTAATTTGTCATGTGACATACTTAAATAATTAGTGAAGACAGTAATGATAAAATAACGATAAATTTGCAACACCTTGTCCAGCCTTAGTGAGGACAGAGGATGCAAATTGCATCACACAGCCTTTGGCCTCAATCGGAGACTGGGAGGGAAGAATTAGGACATAGAAGACATAAATGCAGAACTATCTGACCAAATGAAAGGTCAATGCTAATAAAAGAAGCTTTGAAATCCTCCAACCAGAAGACCTGACTCAAAAGGAGCATGTAAATTGAACTGCAAATGCAATCCGTGTAGTAAACAATTGCAGCATTAGACAGCAACTGACAGCAGGACTGTATTCTTCACACATACTTAACACCTGACGTGGAGGCCGTGCAGGCCAGGCTCTAAATTCTCCAACTGGGCCAACCTTCCAACATTTTGGCAAGAACTTGCAACATTATACTTTTGACATCAAATTTAAAGAGGAGAGAATGGAGAGAATGTGAGGCCTGCTGCTTCTGCTGACAGGGTTATAAGGTAAAAGGGATTTACAGATCGAGCAGCGGTACGGCCGGGTCTCTCGCTCTGTCCGTCATGAAAACTGGGAAAATCTTCATATAGGTGACTGGAGAACCAGTTTACCTTTGTAACATGCTACATGTTAGCAATGTGTTTAAAACAGAAAAAACGACTAGCAGGCTTAATTATTGAGCTAATATTAGCTTCTTACATGCTAAGTGTTTAGCACAAGCTAGCGCAGCAATCACACTTTGACCAAAAATTGCCCACTAATAGTTATTTCTGTTTTGAACAGAGTAGTGAATTTTATTATGCAAACTGAGTTGTTTTGTAAGGCTTTATGAGCTTGCTGCCTTTTTTAAGACCAGTTTTAATACATAATTAAACATTTAAAGTCACTTTCAACCAAATTCTCAATACAGAGTCAAACTATCCCTGTTGTATTAAGTCAAGTGAGACCTTGATCAGTCCATTCAGTGCATTCAGAGTTTTGATTTATATTCTCTTTAATCAGGAAAGATCCGTTACACTTTTACAAGGGTGCCCCGGTAATGTCCATATTAAAAAAGCCAAAACCTGATAGAGGGTGAACTTTCCTTCCACCATCATCAGCAGCCTTTTTGTCCCTGTGGTGATCTGATCTCCTTCTTCCTGTAAAGCCCATCTACTCACACATAAGCTGAGTATTTCTCAGGGAGGCAGGAAATCGCTTTGAACGAGCCAAGAGTTTACAGACGTTACACAATACACAAGTCGTGTTTGAGTAAAAGTTAGAACTTGTTCAAATGTAGTGATTGTGTTGTCTCTCCTACAGCAGAGATGAGGGCATGGAGGCATCTGAGACCAGATGGTGGCATCAAAATGCGCCATCGTGCACATCAACAAATAAAATCTGACTCACATCATCGGATAAAGAAAAACAAAGCTAATCTCATAATCAAAAACATTCTGGATGCCTTTGAAAAGGATAAAATCTTCTTGCCATGCTCCATTGTGTCTCTTATTAAGAAATACCACCAGTGGGGTTGCAGATATAGAAGAAATAAATGCAGAAAATGGTTTAAAATTGTTATGCAAATGTCAATAAATCTGACAGCCATCTTTAAAAAGTCTGGGAACTTTCATTCTCACTTTTTTGCTCTTTGCTGAGGAATAAAATGAATAAAAAATAAACGTCAACAACTTTTGACAACAACAACAAATGTACTTCACCAATAAGTGTGTATGAGTTGATGCATTCATAGCACAGCATCAAGCTAAAGACATAACAGTGCAAATCAATCGTGAAAAAAAATGTTAATCACAAATAATCAAGAACTCCACAACGAAGCAATTCATGGGTGCCTGGTAAGTATGGCACACAAGAGACAAACAGCATAGTATAACAGCATAGCTGCCTCTACACAAAAGTGAAAAACAAATAAAGTTCAGTGTAATCTGTGGCAGCAGTGGAGAGCCAGTGGTGGATGTACCAAACAGCGAAACTCCATTCGTCTACTTTGCAGTGCCTGGCACTGTCTCATAAATGCTATTTAGCACTCCACCAGGCGTTTAATGAGCACCACATGGCGCTATAGAAACACCAACTGCCTCCTAGCAAATAACATGTGGTGTTTACTAGGAGGTTATTTTGTAGTTCACCAGAAAATACAGAGTAAACAACTCTGAAGTGCCTTTGATTTCCCATGGAGATAACACCATAATAAAGCACTAATTTTTGATGTTCTATTTCCATACCAAAAATGATACACACTATATGAATGGGGGTTGTTTTTGTTGTACTAAACCCTTATGGAGAATGAGGTGGACAGCCACCACCAATTTAAAAACACACACACTCACCCACGCATACACACAGTTTCTCATTCAACCACAAAGCAGAGTGATGGTGATAATGACTTGTGCGTCTCTATGGAAGAGTAATGTTGCAGAACCAAAGAACACAACCATCCACAAGGATTTCCCTGATACTGGCCTCAGCAGCCAAACGTAGCATTAGCATGCTATCACTGCCTTGATTCACACATTTGGAAGTGTTATAACACTTCCAAATGTGTGACATTTGGAAGTAAATCCATGTCAGTGAAACAAAAAGGTTTCTAATTACATAGAATTTAAGCGATAACAAAGATCTTGGGACATGTGACCAGAATAATTCACCTGGCATCATTAAGGACATGTGTGGATTGTCAGGAACTACTACTATTGTGACCAGATACTCATTCCACACCCCAACACCAGTGTTATATATGTTAGGCAGGATGGGACGGTGCCAAGGTGGCAGCTTTTTGAAATTCACCGCTGGTATTTTGATGATTTAACTTGAATTGTGGGCTGCAGGCTGAAACGGCCTCAATGACATCACTGTTAGCTCCCTTCACAGAAAGTCAGGAATCTGCATGACTTGCTCCAAACAGTTAATGCTACCAGACTAAAGAAACGGTGTGGTCATATGAAAAGAAGGAGTGTGAATAATTTGGAGTTCAACTTTTTATTTCAACATATTTCATAATGATGCATTTTGTTGTGTAAGTTAAACAAAGTCATGACAAATCAGGGTGTTTGAACAAACCAGGAGTACTTCTCCCAGATGAGTGTTTCCATCATGACAGATATCACCATCAGTTTTTTTCTTAATAGCTGTCTGTTGTCTTATCCCAGCTTGTGTTGTTGACCATTAAATGACAAAAGGCCTCTTGTCCCATCTTTGTCTTTGATTTCTAAACTGTACTTAATTGTTAAAAGTTAGCAGAGCTTCATAATAGCTGCCTTCAGCCTTTCCTGCTGGTGGCATACGCGAAGTTAGTGGATATACCAGGGGCGGAGCTATAGGGGGACTGGGGGTGCGGCCGCCCCCCCAAACCAGGCCGGTAGGGGCCCGGGTCTGGAGGAGCCAGGGAGGGAGGAATGGATTCACGTCGCTCAAATGTAGGACTATAGACCGAGAAAGTGCGCCCCCGCCTGTTGAGAATGGTGTATTTCTGCCAGAGGGCCCGGTTATTGGTAGGGGGCCCGTGATTGGTCAGAGGGCCCGGAAATTTGCCCCGCCCCCGGCCCGGCACCGACTTGTTCCGCCACTGGGATATACACTAGGTATCACGAAATACTGACATTCGTCTTCAACAGAGTGAAGAGACACCATACAGATGAACCCAGACAGAGAAAACATCAGGAACAGATGGCCAATGATCACAGTCCTGAACTCCAAAAAAAGGCAGTTTAGCAATAAAAGCAGCAATGAAAAAGACAGAAACCGCCAAGTTTTGTTGGATTGGCAGAGTCTCCTTGGCTTCAGAATAATGTTTTCCATGAGCTTTTTTTAAACTGAAAGATAGCATTCACACTGCCAGCAAGTGAGCAAAGGACCAGTACTGTTTAACTGACAGGACTCATTTGCAGACAATTATGTCAGACAACTATCCTTCCCATTAGAACGACAGGAGCCAAGTCACTTCACATAAACAGATTCATAAAACATCTTCTTAGCCATCACTAGCAGAGAATAAAAAAGATTCTTACAGTTTATGTGAAAACACTGAACTCTCACAAGAAGACAGGGCAAACAACCGGGGTGTGAGTCAGCTCGACAGAGTAACAGGCTTCCACGACTTCTTTAAATCTTCAGAGTGTGTTCTATATTTGATCCGGTGAAATCTGGCCATTGAGAATTCTAAAGAAATAAAGATGAGAAAACACTGGATCCGATCTTCTGCCAAATACGTGGTCAGCAGACAACACTAGCTGCATTTCCATTAGTCAAAGTATTATGTAGATTGAAATTGCAAAAATAAATCTGCTTAATTGAAACATGCCAAGATTGAAAAAAAAAACTCCTGTGCTAAGACGAGGTGGATTTTTCGGACATATCAGAATAGATGTATTTCACTGAACTGCAATGGAGACACTTTTTTTCCATTACAGTCATGAGATCAACAGCTGGATGTCACTACTGGTGTAAACTACAAAAAAGGCAACAGGAAATGGTAGCAGGATGAAGCAGTTTGTTTTAGTTTTTTGGACAATGTGCAGCTGGCTCCCACCAGAGCGTTCACAACATCACACAATTCATAAATATTTGTGCAATTCTAACATGTTTAATCCTTAACTCTTCTGTTAAATAGCCAACTACAATTTCTCCAAAAATGCTGCATTACAAGCCCTGCCTACTGCTCCTAACTAGGTGGTTATGGTAATGTTTACATCTGTTGTCGCTAGGGATGTGCTGATCAGGTTTTTTTCTGCCGTTACCGATACCAATCACCCCCTGAAGGACAATCGCCGACATCAATCCCCAATACCGATCACATAATTATTATTTATTTTTTATCATAAACACAACTGTTACATTATGTGGAAAAAGGAACCATGAATTCACCTTAATTTAGACAAAAAATTGTTTTTAATAACTTTTTCCAAGCAGAAAACTTGAAATTCACCGCTGGTATTTTGATGATTTAGCTTGAATTGTGGGCTGCAGGCTGAAACGGCCTCAATGACATCACTGTTAGCTCCCTTCACAGAAAGTCAGGAATCTGACTTTTTTTTTTTAGTTAGATGCTGCAGAAGCGGCTCCGTGTGTCAAATATTACTAAATATTAAATATTACTACCTGTAGGGAGCAGCGGTTCAACAGCGAGAGCAGAACCAGCGTCTTACATCGCAGCTCGAAGACTTAAATCATTTTCCAGGTTATTTGTTTAGCTTTCTGACCGTCATGCTAATCCGGGTGAGTGTTTGTAGCTGCGCTGCTTTACCTGCTGTCTGATCCTCCATGTCTTTTTACTGCCTTGAGCCTCGATGTAGCCAAACTCTGTCATTGTTTTTATGTCATATTAGCTTCGTTGTGTTGATGCATTTTGACCTGCTTCAATTTTCCACCGCAACAGACAACTTCCCCATCACTCAGCGCTGTTATAGTTCCTCATCACTTAGGATTTGTTGCTGCGTTTGCCAGTGAAGGAAAGAGGAGACCAGCTGGACAGACAGGCTGGGAAATGAGATGCAGGTGATCGGTATCGGTAACACGAGGCAATGATCGCCGATCACCGATCATGCACTTTTTCACGAAAATTGGCCCGATTGTGATCGGTGACCGATCGATCGGCACACCTCTAGTTGTCACCATGATTTATAATGACTTACTATGATAGTAATTTAATTTCTTATTTAATGGAAACTCTACATTTATGAAATTGCTTCTTTTTTTCGACATTAGCAGAATAGCGACAAAGATTTTTAACACTTTGTAATGAAAATCCACACAGCACAGCTAGAAATGTCTTTTGTAATTTATCTGTCATAAATTAGTGAAGTACACAGCAGCACGACAGAATGGGAAAACGGAGGGATTGATGGCGGTAAAACAGGCTGCACGTTCACCCTGGAGCTGGTTAGACACAGCTAGTATGGTTAACCCAGTTAACCTCAAAGTTCAGACACACTCCCAGAGATTTACATGTAAGCGGATCTGAAAACAAATCTGAGTTTACTGAAATAAATATAAATGTAAATCCACTTTTTTAAAAGTGGACAGAGATTACTTATGTTGTGAACTGGTCCTTCTTAAACAAACCTCATTTTCCCATAGCTGAAGTATTTTCTGTTGATTAAAGTCACATGGTTACCATGTTACCATCACTGATCACCTCCCCAGCAGGTATAAACTGGTCAGGTTATACCTACCCTTGACGGATCCTAAAATTTTCCCATCACACCTCTGGTCCTCACTGCATCACCTGCCTACCTTCCTCCAATGGTCTAACCATTATCAGATGCCATCCTTTCCTGCATTAATGTTTCCATCATCCTCTGCTGTGCCACCATACAGCATCATCATCATCACTGTCTTCTTCTGTTCCACCTTCATCACATCCTCTGCCTCCCTCACAGTCCCCTTCAGCGCCCCGGCCACACCTCAAGCCTTCTGTTTCCCTTTAAGTTCCTGTTCCTGAGTTCTCCAGCGTGGCCAATGTGATCCGATTTCTTTTTCTTTTTTTTACATATTTGTGACATTCCAGTGTTTTTCACATCACCATCCAAAGTTTGAAGGTTGAAAAAGAGGAAACAGAGCAAGTCGGCTGTCCTCTGCTGAGCCATCTGGGTTTCTGATGAAAGCTTGTTCTCACGTTTTTTACACCCTCAATTAATGGCAGACACGTCTCCAAATATACAGAAGATAACACTTTTTAAAATAAAATCCTATGGTGCTTCTTTTGACTGTATTTATTTTAGTGTTACACAAAGTAGGTAAAATTTGAGTCTTTTCCCCTGCCACAGACAACTAAGGCAAAGACTGTGTTGACTTATTGTAAATAAGTTGAACTCTATTGTTTCCATCCAGCTTAATACAAGACATTACAACATTTGATGGCCCGCTGGCCATCAAATGTTACAAATGTTTTTCCAAAGTCAGTACATACGGCTCATCGTTAGCATGAAGACATGATTTTATGACCGATTCTTGAGATTCTTTCCTCCAGGAAATTCAAACAATGTCTTTAGCAGTGACAGAAACTGTGTGTGTGATGACATCGTTGAACCTTTGTTTCCTCTGACTCAGTGGAACAATATGACCACCAGCTCAAGCAAACAGCCTGGAAACATGTAGCATACAGCCAAACAACAATATCGCTGTCCCTACTTTCTTTCTAAGTACAACAGACACATGTTCCTAAAGAGTTGTGTGTGTGTGTGTGTGTGTGTGTGTGTGTGTGTGTGTGTGTGTGTGTGTGTGTGTGTGTGTGAGAGAGAGAGAGAGAGTTCTACAAGCCTCCAGTTACTGTAACCCCAGCAATTCTACCCAAACTGGAAAAGAAGGAACCAATCACATTAAAGGGGAGTCAAATCTTCCTCATTCAGGCAGGATTTTTTACTGCTCCAGTCTAAAGGTTCAGATCATCACTGAGTGACATTTATTGTTACACAGAGGAGTTTACTGGAACAATTTTATTCCTGAGAGAATTTTTTTTATTCCATGAACTGAGAAAACATGTTGGCATTGATAAGAAAAAAGAGGCTTCATGCTGAGAGGAACCGCACGCTATGTCACATTCACAGGAAGCGAAAAGAAAGGCTCAACATTTTCCATAACTTCTCCCGTGTTGGGCCTGGGTGTGCCAATTCTCTGAAACCACATGAAACACCAGCATTCAGTGAGGATGGAGATGAACAGGGAGGCCTGCCATTTCCCCTCTGTCGAATGAAAAGCAGTGAAAGGAAAGAATTTCAATAGCAATGCAGACCTTCACTGACAGAGTGGACGACTCTGGCTTCAGATAAGCTGCCATATTTCCACACAGTGTGATCCACTCATTGACGATGAAAAATGGTCAACCATATGTCAGTCAGATAACATAGGTGACAGCAGAAGCTCAGGGTGTGTCGCACCTCCGGCCTGAAAAACCGAGTTATGATGTCATTGTGTTCATCCCATAGAAAAAAAGTCGTCAGCTGGTGCAACAAAGCCTCAAGATCTGATGGATCAGGCTGAGTCAGAGCTGGTGATCCAGCTGGATCCCACACTTCATGTTGGACAGACAGGTAGCAACATGACCGGACATGGAGCACCTGTAGCCTTGGCCTTAAGGGACGATACCAGGAGGATGTTACTGATGTAACAACAGCTTCTCCCACTGAAATTTTCTTACATGACATATTTACACTATAGTTATTTATAATAATGCACTTTTATAAATAACTTCCAATACCTATCTGAGGTTTAGTGTCAGCCGATACAATCCAATGCAGAAAAATATCTGAATTAACTTAAAAAGTTTCTTTTTTTTAAAGAAAAAATAAAAGAAAACAGAAAAGTACTGAATTACAAATTAATTTGATAACTCTGCATCAGAACAGCATATTTAAATACACTAATGGCTTCACGAGTCTGGTCAAACATATAACAAACAGAGTCATGGCAATAAGAAGTATAACAGCCAATGAAAAATAAATAATAAAGAAACAAAATGACAAAGCGGTAGACTGACTGCCTCAGTCAAACATGTAATAATGAACTGTAACAAACTTTATTTGAAACGGTTCAGAAAGTGCAATTAAAAATTCTAAGTATAATGTAAAATAAATAAAATAAAATGCAAAGTCACTCAGAGCACAAAGCATAGAATTATACTGAATAGATCTGCCGTTGTGTATTGGGCACATTGTCAGGATACCAAATATAAAATGTTCAACGTCAGGACTGATACAGATGTTAATATTGGATCGGTGTATCTCTAGTAATTTATCATAAAGCAGAGCCAATATTCACTGATGATCTGAAACAATGCAAGTCCCATCCATCAAAGTTTCCAACTTAAAGAATTATAGCAGTGGCCGAGTCACAATGAGCAATAAATCAATTCATTGCATGATAAAATAAAACAAACGCAAAGTTTTCATTAAAACAACAGTACTTAATAAAGCGACGCTCTCCTTTAAATTCACTGAAAAACCACCATTTTGAGAAGCATTGCAAAGTCAACTTTGCCCTACCTGCCACTTTAGCCTGTTTTCCCTGTCTAAGCTGAATGATCATTATTTTTTGAAAACGAATTTTGGCCCCTGGTGCTTCATGAATCTGTTTTAAACATTGTTGTTTCATTTGTTTTATTTATTTAGGACATTTGAAATGTTTCCAGTTCGACTGATATATATTCTTCAGAAATGTGCGTGTTTTTAATTTTTGAGTGTGTTTAGTTTCATTAATAAGACATTAATATTATTATTTATATCATTATCATTATGTTAGTCGAATATGCTCTCAAAATAACAATATTACCATTTAGTAAAATAAGTTCTGGGACAATTTACCGTCCAGCAAAATGTGTTAGTGTGACAGGCCTGTACAGCAGCCTCTGCTCTGGTGTCACTGGGAGCCAACTGAGGAGAAAGTGAAGCTGTTCATCATGAAGACACGCCGCAGAGAGCCAGACGTCTGAGTACGAAGACCAGACACAGATGTCACAATCCGTTCTTAATATTGTCCCTCCTGGTCCTTGTCCTCCTGATGTATTTAGGTTTCCTCCTCCAAGTGCTGTTAACGCTGTCTGATCATCTACAGGTCCTCACTTACATAACAGCTGCTAGCTGTGCTCTGCACACAGCTGGCATTTATGGAGGAGATGTAAAAAGAAAGACAGAAGAAACTGAGATTAAACTTTGAACCAAGTATGCAGGGAACATGTGAAAAAGGTCCTTTTGAATGTTCCCTGCATTAAAATTCAAAATGTTTTGGCCTCGATTGAAGAAACGTGTTCTCATGTTAAAAGATCATGATATGTTCTTCCAATACTGATATGTGATAGGATCCGATACAGAACAACAGCTGAACTGAGGTTTTTTTGTACTGAATTACACATTTATTTAATAACTCTGCACCAGTACAGCTTAAATACATCATTAGCTTCACAAGCTTGGTCAAACATGTAAAAACAACTTTAATTTGTTCAGTCAGCGCTATTATGAGTAGAGCAGCCAATGTAACAAAAATAATACAGAAACTGAAACAGAATCAATAGGTTGACTAACTTGGTCAAACATGCAACAATAAATTTCAACAAACCTTTTTTTCAAATGGTTCATGAAGTGAAGTTAGATATTCTTAATGCAATGTAAAACAAATAATACAGCATGATGTTGCCACTAGCACAAAGCATAGAATTAGACTGAATAGATAAGCCGTTATGGTTCAGGCACATTGTCGCTAGAATTTTTTTCAGTATAGTGGCCGGTACAGATATTCATTTCGGATAAGTGAATCTCTAATGATTTGGATCACTTTCTTTCAAAGCGCTTGCTAATATTTAGCCAAGATTAATAAACTAATTAAAAGCTGATTCAAGAGAAATACATTTGCAATATTTTTATGTATCTGGTTGCCTGTAAATCTGACAGCCAATTATTTACCACCTCCTGGTTTGTCTGGAAACCACATTGGTTTCTGTGTTCTGGGCGCCCAACTTCATTTATCATACAGTTAATTTTTTTTTCCTCAAACCTTCAACAACCCTCCTATAAACTTGTGACCCACAATGTGACGCAAAAAGTTTAATTGACCCTTTAAAGTCTTCTGCTCAGCACTAGGGCAATATGAGAAAGCTTTATAATGTTAAGTCTGACTTTGTTTTTATGGTAAACACCCTGAGAGCGAGAGAGACAGCGAGCTGAGGATCAGCTTCACGTCTTTGGGGTTAGTTTAGTCCTCCTGGTTGCCATTCCTCACTCTAATTTCATCACTCATAGCTGGCAGTCCTCTGGACTCCCAGAAACACATGGGTCAGGTGTCAGGTACCACGGTTACCTCTGAACAGAACCGCTCCATGCTATTTGAGACCCTAAGCAGAATTTGATTTGGGGCCCTTCCAACTACAATTAAAAAAAACGCAACTCACCTAACAGCATCCATCCTCATGCAATCTGCAAGATGATGAAAAAGTTCTTGTTCTATTAGCAGATAAATAAACATATGGAAAAAATGTCTTGTATTAAGCTAAATAATCTGGCAATGGAACTAGCACTTTTTCATCAATATTAATGAATTATTTACTTAAAACAAGCTTCTGTTTCTTGCTAAAAAGTTACTTGTAAGTTAGTTTTCTCTTATTTCAAGTGTGCTAATATATTTGCTCTAGAAATTAGGCCAAAATTACTTGGTAAGATTTTGTGTTTTTGCAATGTAAATCTGCCTTATGTCAAAATTAGATCTAGATTGAATTCAGCTCTGTTGTTAGTTGATGTGGATGTTTCATCAACAGCCTCTCTCACACACACACACACACACAAACAGACACACACGTCCAGGCTTATAGGTTTCCTTAAACAACCCACACCATCATTTTAAAAACCGTAAGCACCAGAAACAAAACAGGAAGTCTGGACAGACCAACCAAATCCTGCCTCTTTTTACTGGGATAATAATGTTGTAAGAATAAGAATGCAAGGAAAAATTCTCTGCACTTGTTTTAACTTTAGACGTAAACATCAGAGAGAATAAACATAAACGTGAAGATATTTTTACATATATCAGACAGAAATAAAACTTTCTTATCTAAGCTCTGTACAGGGTCGACCTGACTGACAAACGTTCTCGATAATCATTTCAGTTTGTTTTCATAAAACACAAACGTTCTGTTCCAGTCAGGCAGAAACTGGGCCACCCTACAGATGAGCAACAATCAGCTAATCTACAGTTGTTCAAAGAGAAAGTTTCAATTAAAATGACTTAAGAATCAACTTTTCATTTTTGGTTTTCATTTCTCCAACTTGGATTAGTTTTAGCCCCAAAATGGCCTTTTAATCTTACTGTAACTGTAATTATAACAGAAGCTGGTTCAGACTGGTAAATGACTGTACATTCAAAGTGAAAAATAAAAAAAAAACTAAACTAAATAAAAGATTTTAGCTCCTGAGTAAATCAGTATCCGATGGTAAAAACTAGCACTTTTCTCATTACTGTTTGACAAATTATTGTTGCCAAGCTCCTGTTTATAGTTGTAATAGTAACAGTGATTCATAGCTTCTGATTCATCAGCTGAATAAAGGTCTGCTTCACTTACAGGACAGATGATGCATTCAGGCTCCTGTTGTTTTTCTGTTTTACTTAAAACACTTGTTCAATCATCCAGGTCCTTTAGAGCAGCAACATGTTTCCTGTTATAAAGTCAGGACAACAACCAAGGAAATAATGGATGGTTTTCAAAATGCCCATAAAAGTGGATTTACTTCAGTCAGGTTCATTATTACTTTTGTTTTGTGATCCAAATTAAAAAAGAAAACATCAAATCTATTGTTTCCAGGGCCTGAGTCATGCGGATTGTTACTGTGAGTTGAATGTCTGCCTGATTTCTCTCAGTGTTTTTGCTCAGGTTTTTGTTTTCTGGCTGTTTATGGATCAGAATGTGAAGCTTGTGTCCCATAAATCTGCCTGACAGAAATTATGCAGAAGTCAGACACTATGTTAAAACACAAAGACTTATGGAAGATCGTAAGCAATCTTCCAGCTGGGATAAACTGTAAAAATCAGTTCATCCCAGCTGGTTCACACACGTCTCACCAACCAAAGGCTCTGCTGTTGATCCCAGTGGATGTAAAGCAGAGACCATTGAAACGTCTCAAAACTCTTCACATTTTCACGACTAATCTGACAATAAACACCTACTGACGGCTTTCCGAATACTAACTTCTCTCTGGGGTTGGTGAGGTGAAACGTTTTGCTTTACATAGTTATTTCTGAAGTCAGTCTCCTAAAACAGAAATAAAATCTTGTGTTTCCCCGGATGGTTTTCCGTGGATAATCACCTGCTTTGTTTGCGTATGCCTCGCCCCGGCTCTGCGCTTTTTCAGCGCTCCGCAAAGTTGACAGAATGGCCGACTCCCGGTTCCTTCTTCATATTTTAATGGAGGTTCTGAATTCAACAGGCGGACAGTTTCAGTTCGGAGTCCGCGCAAAGTCAGCCTATCTCAACTGTGTTTGCGTAAAAGCCCAGTGCGCAGAATGATAAGGAGTCCAAGACGCTTGATTGGATCCTTTTCCTCGCACTTTTCCCTCTAATTAGCGCAGCCGCCTGACCGCAAACAGCGCGGAGCTTCTATTTCCAACCGGACTGTTCAGCAGCAGCAGCAGGAATCAGCGCAACTCCTCTGGCTTCATGTTGGCTGGACTTACTGGAAAAATGTTCCAGTGTGTGAAAAGTTCAGCTTACAGTTGCCACCCCGTCACGGGTTTCAGCGCAACGCGGAGAGAAAAGTTCCCTCAGCTCCGCACAGCACGTCCTGCCAGCTGAACCGAACCGAGCCGAGCCGAACCAGGCCGACAGCGGACGGGTTCCTACCTGTTAGGAGGACGGAGGGCAGCAGGACGCTGTAGACCAGCCAGACGATCACCTGGAGGTCCATGTCTGTGTGTGTGAGATCAGGGCTCAGTCAGGCACAACCCGTCCTATTGTCTCCATTTGGACCGACGGCTTCAGCAGGACAGCTGGTCCAAACGTCCCATCAGACACGAAACCGAGAAGAGCCCCAGCATTGTTCACTAAAAGGTCCGCAGATCCTCCGACTTTCCTGATCTTTTTTTTTCGGGGCGTTTTCAGCCCAAACCATGTGCCAACAGCGCATCCGCTGTTTCTTTTCTCTCTTTTTTTTTTTTTTTTGCGCCTCGGAGGGAGGAAGAAAAGTTTGAGAGCGCGGCTCCTGTCGGCAGGCCGGGACTGGAGCAGCTCAGCTCAAAGTGGAAAATGTGATTCACAGAACAGAGTCTGAGCTGAGGGGCGTTAATAGAGGAGCTTATTCTCCACTGAG
The DNA here is from genome assembly GCA_903067075.1 of Micropoecilia bifurca. NCBI lineage: Eukaryota > Metazoa > Chordata > Actinopteri > Cyprinodontiformes > Poeciliidae > Micropoecilia > Micropoecilia bifurca. The sequence goes on from CAEGAF010065186.1 coordinate 19,777, forward strand.
CTGCTGCTGCCGCTGACGGTCACCTCCCTGTTTTAACCAAACAGTCTGTCAGTTAGTAACAGCTGGAGGTGTGTGTGTGTGTGGGGGGGGGGGGGGGGGGGGGGGGGGTCGGGGCGCGGGGGGGGGGGGGGCCGGTTTTTTATT
>CAEGAF010065190.1:0-34300 GCA_903067075.1 Micropoecilia bifurca
ACACACACACACACACACACACACACACACACACACACACACACACACACACACACACACACACACACACACACACAACTACATCCTGTCTTCCACTGCAGCTCAGAGCTCCCATCCACCCAGGATGAGTCACTGTTGCCCCAGAAACTTGTGACTGTACATTTTCAGGCATGGACACGTAGTAGACAAGGTCATTTTTAAACGTCATCATTAGGTGGATGTCTGTAGAGAAGCTTTAAGTTCTGTATTCCGCTGGTGTGATGCAAACACTTAGTCTCCTTACGCTCCTCTTTACTTATGTGATCTCTTTTATCTTTTATTCTGTCCTGATTTGTTTTGCCACGTTGTTGCCTGAAAACCTGATCTTCTTCCAAAGACTTTCATAATAAGGGTTTTGTTGAGATTAGTGGATACAAGACATGAGTTGTCCTGGTTGTGATGGTACTTGTAACACATCGGTTTCATTGTTTCACTTCCTGTTAGTTACCAGAAAATGACGGTTGGGCAGAACTGGTGGTAATCGAAAAAATACTAGAATGTCTGACTTAAGCGAGCGCTACGTTTAGTTCCCAGCTACCAATGTAATTATCAGCTGGCTACGTTAAAAGTAATAAATGTGTAGTTTTTGACAAGAATCCGTCAGTCGCCCATGATGATGGATGTTGCGCTTATCTTAATATCTCACCTATAGATATAAAGAAGAACACAAAGAAACAAGTAGCACAAAAAATCTACCAGAAGGACTTAAATTGACAAAAAAGTAGAGTAATTTTTTTCCACTTCACAATTATGTACTTTTTGATAGTTCGTCACAACATATCCACAAAAAGGTGCCAAAATGTTTGGTAACATGAAAAGCTGCTAGCAGTGCTGATATTTCTTAATGATCTGAAGTAGTTATGCCTATTCTGCAGAATATTAGCTGGTTTCTGCTGTTCTGTTTTATTGCTCAACAAGGACATTGTGCATACGAAACAAACAAACAAAAGCTCAGGTGGGACAAGCAAAACACCAAAAAATAAAAATCAGCACAATACATTTTTAAAAATCAAGGATTGCATTACGTTATGTTGACACTTATTTTCTCATCGCAAAAAGCTCAAAGAAACCTTTCACCACAGGACTGACAATGTTACTGTTTTTGTCGCTGTGACGTTTTAAAACCGTCGTAAATCTGCTAATGCCTAATCCGAACAATCGAATCTAGACTTCTGGCGAAAACATCCTGGTGAAACTCCTCATCAAGTCACATCACTGCTGATTACACACTGAGAAATTTTTACTCATGTATAGTAGCATCTGATGGATACTTACATCCCTGGTTAATTATTTTGTGCGTGTGCCTCAAATTGAACCCATCTGTCTCGCTGCAACAGATCAAAGGTTTACCCAAAACATCGGCCTAATTCTCCTCCATCTGCCGGGCTTTCAAATTATGATGACCATCATGGACAGGAAAGTGCTCAACGTTTGCACGAGTCCTCCTTGAGGTCAGCTGGATCAGGCCCTTTACAAGTTACCTTTTAGTTGTCAGTAACTACACTGGAAAAAGAAAAATATGGACAGAAATTGTATTAATTTAAAAAGAAAAGCAGTAAGTAGGTTCTAGGGTTCTACGGACATTGGGTCTCTATTATCAGGTTGATTGCACCATTTGAGGTTCTGTCGATGTATGAGAAAAGGGATTACAGCTTGGCAAAACACTGCTGAGAGGCAGTCAAGTTGCTCTGTCTCATCTAAAATCCCTGTGGCATTCCCTCTCTCCCTCCCTCCCACCCTCCCTCCCTCCATCCTTCCTTCCCTCTCTCCCTCCCTCCATCCCTCCCTCCCCCCCTCCCTCCCTCCTAAAACCTCTCATCCAAACACACACACATAAAATCCTCTCTGTTTCTAAATCTCTCTCTGGGCAATCAGTCACTGTGTAAATTTAAAATCTGTCACTAATCTGTGTTATTGGCGAAAAACTCTGGACAAGGTTTATATTGGGTAGTTTTATTATTTGAACATATCTGTGCATAAAAATACACCTGACTTTTTTTAATCAGGATTATTAAAAATTCTTATGAAACCTTATTTGGATTAATGTTGCTCTGGTATGTCAAAAAATGTAAGAGTCTGTGTTTTTCTCGTGTGCTTGTTTATGCGAAGCATTTGTGTGTTTCGTCTGTCAATACATTGTCTTTCACTTGTTGGAGCAACACTACCCAGTTCATCCCACCCCATACTCAAGCCAGAAGTTTCATAAAGTGCCTCAAGCGAGCTCCGGGTCTTACCCCAGGATTTCCTTCCGGTGTATGGAAAACCTCGAAAGGGGGTTTCCAAGAAGGCATCCCGATGAGATGCCTGAAACACATGAAATGACTCCTTAAGATGTTGAAGAGCTACTTCAAGCTCCCCCTGGGATGATTGACATCCTCCCCCTCTGCAAGACAGCTCATTTCAGTCAGTTGTTTTTATACTTTATTCTTTAGGTCATGTTCTGTACCTCATGACCACAAAGCAAGGGTCAAAACGTGGATGGACAAATAAATTAGTAGCTTAGATTTTTGTGTAAGTTGTTTCTTTACCACAATATGTCCGCTTTGTTCCATCATTACTGGTGAGGAAGACTCTGCTCTACGAAGTATGAAACTGTCTCCCGACAATAACAGCACAGATTCACCGCAACATCACAGTTGGTGGCAAACCATTTCACGACAAAAGGTCACTGTCTGAAAACGTCATCTGCAAATTTCTTTGATGGCGTCCTAAGGGTCTTAAACCGGAAACCCTCCTCTCCACCAGTCGAACTTGAGATTCTGTCTATCAGCTCCACAAACAAGACTGGAGACAAGAAGCAGCCCTGATGGAGTCCAACACACACTGGGAACAATGTCACTAAGACCCACTGTCAGAATAAAAACCACTGACCACCTCTGGCCTCCATGCATTGTTTAACAAACGTCAAAAAAATCCATCCATTTTCTTACACCCTTGTTCTTGTGGGGTCAGTGGGGTGCTGGTGCTTGTCTCCAGGGAGACATTTCAAGCGAGACGTAGGGTAACACCCTGGACAGGTCGGCAAAAAATTGTAATTTGAAATGAAAATGAACTTAAATATGGGGTCAAGGTTGTCATCGTAGTAGTAGTTGATCTTGCATTCGCTCTGTTGTTGTGTCCTGGAGCAATGCACATCGTCCGCCTGGCCTGCTGGTCAGAAGGGCCGATGCCATCGGTACATGGTTGCTTCGCCTGTGACAGACTGCAACGGGCATCTGTGGCTACAATCCATCATCAGTGTGTGAAAGTGTGTGTGAATGGGAATGACTGATTTCATTATAAAGCATCTTTGAGCCTCCTAATAGTGCTGTATAAGTCTGTCATTTCAGATGTGGATTTGTGATTCTTTTTAGGTTGAAAAGCTTGAAACATCATAACACTAAAATTATGTACATGATAGATCACCATAAACTTTGTGGAGTTGAAAAGAGCATAAAACGCCAAGCAGTTTCAGGATCTGCCTTTTTGGATGGCAATTAAGGAAGTGGTTTAAAGAAATGCAAAACCAATAAAAATCTGGTGACTACATGTCACATTTAGTTGGTTCATCTTAAGTATAACTGATTTCATGCAGTTGTTCATGAGCTAAAATAGTCTAAAAATGATCTGTTGTCATCGGTGCATCTTTTTCTGTTTCTGCAGGAGAAGCTGCAGTCATTTGCCTTCCTGGTGTTTGTGGTGGTCTGCGCCCTGGGATCCATCTACCTCTGCGTTGTCCTCCCTGAAACCAAAAACAAAACCTTCATGGACATCAGCCAGAGCTTCGCTAAAATCAACAAAATGCCAGAGCTTTCACCTGGCCAGGAGATGGAGTTGGTCCTGTCCATGAAGCCTGAGAACGAGAAGGCGCCAGACGTCAAAAAGACAGAGAGCTCCTTGTGAGACACTAACTATGGAAAAAAACAGGGCAAGATATAAGAGGGAAATGTTGTTTTTATATATTTATTTGACTGTTTTTTCTTAATTAAGTTGAAATGTATACTGTTTGTATGTTTTGTGTGATATTCAAGAAAACTACAGTATTACAAAACTATTTCTACATCTTAATAAATGAGGTAAACCACATGATCCGTTTCTGCTTATTAATAAAGATTCACAAGGTCATCCAAATTATGTAGCTTCCATATTTGGAGACGCTGCATATTCACTTCCAAAGGAAAGCATGAAGAAAATGTATAAAAGTGATCTACAGAAAGGGAGGAACCAAGACCATCAAGCTGTTTAAAGAAAGAGCTGTGTAAATTTTCATTTTCATAAATTTGCTCTCGAATCTGAAATTGAATAAATGTTTAGTTTTCTTGAGAAACAGTCAACTAGTGTTGATTTTTAAACTGTCTGTTCGAAATAAATAAAAAAATTATAAAAACTGATTTGGACAACTTCATAAAAAATAAAACTAAAAAAGCCTAAAATTTTGATTGGTCAAGATGTAGGTCAACAACAAATAACCTGCAACTCAATGTAATTGCATTTTTTTCCTTTTTTTTTGAGTTGGATTTTAATCAAACAGCGTTAGGAAGCATACATTTTATAAAGGCCCTCTGGATAATGCGAAATATAAAACAAATACATCTGATACATTTCATAGAAAGAGGGCCGCAGTGAAGATCGTCTTAAATGTCACGGTAAGAAATCATGCAATGTTGGCGAAGAGTGATGAACAATCCCATCAACAGGGTCAATGATGCATGTTGTTTATCACCGCGTCACAGCAGAAACACTATTGGAAAAGTTGCGTGCGTTTTGACATTGTGAGGAAAAAAATGATTTATTTCTTTTCATTTATTTGAGCCTCCCATCGGTTTGGTTGCGAGAAGTTAGAAAGCCAAGTTTTGAAGGACACAAAAACATTTGAATTGCTGCCAGTTTCGACTGAAACTTGTTATTGTCGCATGTTTGGTTCCCATTAGCCTGGAAGGAAAGTCAGAGCTCCTAACGACGTAAAGTCGCTCAGCCTCAGGTATTCCTAAGGCACATTCTGTCACTTTACAGCCTGATTACTTCATTTTCCATGACAAACCAACACAAAGTATGAAATGGAAGAAAAATCTGAAACGTGTTCAGTCCCAATTTTACACTGGTACCTTGAAACAAAATCAAGAAAACAAACTTTTGGGTTCATATTTGGTTGTTTTCTATACTGGATGTGAAGGTTGTGGACAAAATTGGTGTCTGTAGAAAAGCGTTCTCTGGGGAGTCAACTTTCCAATGTGGGAAAAACCTAAAAAAAAAATTACAGTTTTCTGGAGGGTCTCCAGCTCTTAAAGGGGGTCCAGGATACTAACCACCAGCTGGCAAGAGCCAGTGGAGGAGCTGATCTGAACAGAAGCAGACAAGCGTGGCATTGGACCTCGTTCACAGTTTGCTCTCACAGTTGGTTGTGCTCAACGATTTAAAGCCACTTCCTTAAGAGCCGACACTCTCGCTTCCACACAGACGCACCACAGATGTGTGTGTTGCAGGGCCGCGCCACAACGATGCCGGCTGAGTTTACGCTCTGTGTTGAGGGGAGGAAGATGAAGGAATTTTAGCCCATTATCATCATCATCATCATAATCATCATCATCAAGGCTTCAATTTTAACTCCAGATTGTATTCAGCAGCAGTTCACGTTTCCCATGCTGGCACACAGTCAGAAGTGATGCGAATAGTAATTGGGTTTTGCCTCTCTTATCTCTCCTCCAGCATCCTTACTCTTGAAGAGTCCTGTCCTCAGACACATTAGTCGGTCAGTAATTGAAGGACAAATTCACCGAAGATTCCTGGTGGAGACGTAATTATGATGCTGTCGATCAGCAGTGAAAAATGCTGCTCTGTATTTTGAATACGATGCTCTGTGGAGTAATGCTGCGCTTCTTTAATTACCGCCCTCATCATCATGTTCTTAACAGATTCTCTCAGGATGTGGGATAAATTGGTTTCCCCTAAAAAAGCAGGAAGAGATGCTTGGTAAATACTACAGATGACTCTGCTGGGTGGGTTGTACTTATCAGAAAGTCCCTTCCCCTTCCACCACAACTGAGGGGGCAGGACAGGATGATATTTTCAAATTAGGTTCACTAAGAAGAACCATTGCTTTTGCTCTTTGAGTGGATGAAAAGCATGAATTAGATTTAAAACATGCACTTCCCAGCTCTAGAATGTTGCATTATTAAATTATGAAAATCCTCTATGAAACATTTACACTCTTATTATTTTTTTTTTATACAAATTGAAAAAACGATCTCTGGTTTTGTCTGCACTACAAAACATCCCTTCAGGCCTAAATCCAGCTGTACTTTTACCGTTTCTTCAATGGTTTGTGAAGTTTCTCCTGTTTCAGTTTCACCTGAACAGATAAAATTCAGTTTCCGTTTACGGTCAATGGCTTTCTTTCTTAGTTGAAATGAAATACCACCAAGAAGCTTTTTCATCCCTAACAGACCCAGCACTAATCTGACAGGATTATGCTTCCAAGATCTTATATTGACTCGTCTTTGATTTTCTTTCGAATGTGTTTTTTTTTTTCCTCCTGTCCCTTATCCTGGAATCACACAGGAAAATGCCCTCTCAGCTCCAGCTTCCATCAAAAATAAAAACTTCATTATTAAATACATTTTTTGTCAATGCGTAAAGCCTTTGGTTGTCAAAATATTCTGGTCTGTTCGAACACTGTTTCCCTTTTGTCTTTTGTTAATTCCTGCTGCCTGGACTGGTTGAAAGTTCTTCTCATACCAACTTTTTTTTTTTTAAAAAAGCTTGCCTCTGCTAAATGTTGCATGACTTTGTATTTTTGTTTTTGTTATGATGTAAAGCACTTGCTGCTGAAATGTGCTTCACAAATAAAATGTGATGTTCATTTTATTTGATAAAGCTTTTTTCGCTTATTCATGCACTACAACGGATGGCGTACGATGTCTGGATTTTTATCCCTAAATGTTATTTCAGTTGATTTATTGCCATCAACTCTGATCCGTTTCTCTGCTCCTGCTGAAGGAAAAAAAAGGAGCCCCATCATGATGCATAACAGTGTTTAATTGATGACGGTGGTGACAATTTTCCTTCATGCCTTAGACTAAAATGCACAGATGGTCAAGGGATGGAATATTGTTTTCTAATCAAACCATTAATTAACATTTCCAAAATGTTATTCCTTTAGTTCTCTTGAAAGGTTTGTTTACTGAGGCCGTCACAGAACAGATTTATTTATGTTGAATTTAAACTACTATCTCTTCAGCTGCATAGGATTGCACCGGATTTATTTATCGCTAATGTAAAGGGGGGATGAATGCGACGACGGTAAACGCTTCTGATTCTGTTTGTAGAAGTAGAAGACATACTTCTGATTTCTCCTTCCACTTCCCAATGTTGCGTGTAAATCACAATCGTGTAAATCTTTTAAGATTTTAAGAAAGTTTTCCTTTTCGTCACAGATGTTTTCTGACTCAGAGCAAACAAGTCTCTGAGTCACTGCTGATTTACGGGTTAAGGTCAGATGTGATTTTCTGACTGTGCGTCAGAGTTTATCTCTGGACTCCCAGTGCTTTGCGTTAGCAGTAGGCTTTCCACTCTGGAGCTCTGTCACTTTACTGATAAATTCAACGTGCTTTTCTCTCTCTCTCTCTATTTCTCCATATATTCTGACTCAGGACCTCAGCTGTGACGTCCTTGCAGGTAATCATAAGGCAAAAATTGGTGGCCGTTCAAGTAAAACATCACTTATGTCTTCCTGCAGGAAAGCATCAACTTTTTCATCATGTTCACTGGGCTTTGCTACATAGCAAACAACACAGTAAACCACATTTTATTTTCTGCACATAATATGACAAAATATGGATTATGTTTGTGTAAGTTGGCAATGACTTTACTGCTCCTCTGTGTTACTAACGGAAGACGTGTGTCACTCATGCATTTGGGAAAACACAACATATTCTTTCTTGTGGGTGGCATATATGTAAATGGAAATGATTGTAAATTACTGTATATGTAAGCACATGCTGCGCAATTTTAACAGTTTTTTACTGGCATTTAATGAGAAATAATAGTCAGTTTTGTAAAGTAGCATTGACCTCTTGCCTGCCAACCTCCCACATCAGCATCCTGAGGCAAATTTGAGCGTCCAAACAGTAAAACTCCTCTGAGTTTTCTCTGCTTAACTGACCAGAGAGCTGATTGTTTGAACCTTGCTACCCAGCAGAAGAGGTTTAGGGGTGCTTTTTTTTTTAATGAAGATTTGAGAATTTCAGCTGTGTTTTTGATCATACAAGGTCCAAGATCTGTCATCTGCCGTCATCTGCTCCTAATGAAAACAGAGGTTTGGCTTTGGGGCTCGTCTTACGGCGGCTCCATTATGAAGCCTGTTGTGCCCTGAAGCACCTGCTTTCTCCTCTGGTCTCTGTGGTGCTGTGAGCTTCAGCACTTTGGACAGCTACAAGTAAATATTGAGACAGAGCAGCTGTCTGAAAATGTGGGTGTTTAATAACAAGACAGAACAAAAAGCCTCCGCTCAGCTGGTGTATTTGAATATCTTCCAGCTCTGATTCATTTTAATTGAAACTTTTTTCTTTTGGTTTATTTTACTGGTATGTCGTCACAGAAGAATTAGGTGGTAATTCCAACTCGACTGACCAAAACCAGTGGTCAAACATTCAAAAATCGCATCGTTTTGCAATCACTGAACCAGACCGAAGCAGCACCACAACACTCTTCTGAGTGGAAGATGTTACTGAGAACTCGAAGCTCTATGCTGTCAGTACCAGTGAGTCAAGAACCAATGGCTTCCCAGAATTCCTTCTTTTTAACTCGAGCTTTGATTGATAATATAGTATTTTTTTCTGTTTAAAAACTACTAACGTAAAACAAACTTATTTATCTTGCTGAAAATTACCTTTAAGTTATTTTTGTCTTATTTCTTGTGCGTTACAATATTTGCATTTCAGGATAAACAAAAACACTTTTGTGTTTTTTGCAGTGCACCGTTTCTTCCTGTCTGAAGAATCCTTGCTGTAATTTTAATACAGTAATATAATTACAGTAAAAGTCAACCTCCCTGGACATCATTGGTGGTTCAATTCAAAGTACGTTTTAGCTTTCAAAGGCGATAAATACAAAATATTTCCCCTGAAGGCTGGTTTTAAGTAAGAGGATTTACTAAAGCAAATATTTTATGTGATTTTTAAACAATTCAAATTAATTTCAAGATGGAAAAAAACAGAACAAAACTTCCGTACTTTTCGACATCTTTAATGTAAATAAATTAAACAAAAAAACTGCAGAGGATTGCTGCTGCGGCCGTGTTAGGCAGAAATGATGTCAGAGAGATGAAACTATCATGCAATAATTACTAACAGGGGCTGACAGAAATCTGGCATGAATACATTATCAGCAAGAAACGAAAATCCAGGCTTGTTGTTGGCTGTTAACAGGCCTCCAGAAGTGGCTTCACTCTCCAGACTGGGGCGACTTCAACGAAACTCTGTGTTACAGGTAACAATATGAAACTCCACAACATTCCAGTTGTTCCACTAAGCCAATGCTTTCTGCAGAGGTGAAAGCCTCCGACACATAAGGATTCATCTTCTAATAAGCTACAACAGACAGATTGAATCCCTGAAGGCATATCTCTCTCTCTCTCTCTCTCTCTCTCTCCCTCTCTCTCTCTCTCTCTCTCTGTCTCTCCCTCTCTCTCTCTCCCCCACGGTGACAAAACACACAAATAATGATGAGATAATCATCCCTTACCACCATCCCAGCTCTCCACGGGTGCATCTTGTGCAGGGTTGTTGATGGCAGGCGGTGCTCTACAGTTCATACCTGACTGACCTTGTACAGTGCAGCAAGGGCAGAGCAGTCAGGCAGCAAACCATCATTACCATGGTAATGATGGTCCCCTCATTACCATGGTGGAACCAGGAGGATCATCGTACCGAGCGCGTTCCTCCCAGACGGCACAGCTGCACCTTTCCGTACAGGGATTCACACACTTCCAAACCTCAGTCTTTCCCAACATGGAAAAGTTTGTAACTCCAAATTATTCTTCTTTACCAACAATCATTTTGTTGCTGTGCTATGTAACACGTTTATCCTGTGGGGATTCTGTATTTTCTTTGCTTCTGAATTACAAAGCAGAGTCGGATGCATGAAGTGTTTTAGAAGAATCCAGCTGCAGTCCGAATATGATCAGAGATAAGAGGGGAGATGAGAAGAGCATATGCTATCGCAATGTCCCAAAGAAGATGGTTTCTGTGGCACTGCAGGGAAAAAACATCAGCCTCCCAGAGTCTGCATGCTGTTTCTATGAGCTTTCAAATAAGAGCAGAGAGTTTTGGAGTGCCAGAATGTATTTCTACCACGCGTTTGGTTTGATTTCCCATGGCTCTGGGGGAAAGTTTTTCCATTTGGCACAATGGTAATATTTTCTTGTGCATTTTCTTGCAGAAAATATTCATATCTGAATACCTTTGCAGATTTATTCATGGTACAGTCTTAGATGCACCATGTGTTTTTATGTGGACAATTTGTGATAGACCAAAGCAAACAATCACATGATGATGATACATCAGGTTACAGTTGTTGTTTTTTTACAAATATAATTCTATGTGGATTTGTATTGTTTTGGAGACTCTTGTTTGTTTGTTTGTTTTGTTTTTTGCTGCAATTACTGCAAAAAAGAATATATTTTCTTTTCTTTGCAGATCAGCTCTGGCTCAGTCAGATCTGGTGGTGACTGTCTGTCAACATTCGTGTCAAGTCTTGCCACAGATTCTCATTTGGATTCAAGTCTGTAATTCTGGCTGTATGTTTAGTTTTCCTTCCAGGACTCGTCTTGTGTTTAGCTCCATCAGTCTGTCGTCTGTCTGCTCTGGTCCAGTTTCCCTGTTTGCACTAAAGAACAAAAGAAACAAAAAAAAAAAACAAGCACTGTCGCCATGTTTTAATGTGAGGTGACGCCAAACACCTGAAACACTCATCTTACCAAAATACTCTTCTTCTACATGTTTGCTGGGAAATGAGACGACTGATGGCTGTGTTCTTTACTTTTTTTCTTTTTTTACTTTACAGTCATGGACCTTGTTGTCCTGATCTGTCATGAATTTCAAATAAAATGCATTGCACACTTTTGCATGCAAGATTATAGTTGGAACTTGATTAAATGGGAACATTTTCAAATGTTGTGTTACACAGGGTCCATTTGAGAATCACCTTTTCATTTAATACAAACAAAGTGATCTTCTGCTATGTCTCTCCAGTGAACTTTAGCCTCCATCTTATTCTGCAGTCAGTTTAGGCTTGAAGAAATCCACTTTTGTCGTGTTCACTGACATTTCACCTCCCATCCAAAGACTTATTTAAGAAAAAAAGGCATACATAATGGTGAAATAATGAGATTACACATCTTTATATTTTTCTTTGAGTGTAAAACACTTTTGTTTTTTCTTTCTTCACTGCACTCCCCCATCACGATGTTGAATTCAAGGTAACAAAGGAGGAAAAGGAAAACCGGGTCATCATTAACACTGTATCTGTGCCAAGGTTATCATGAATTTATTACACATGTTGGAATCTCATCGCGGCGAAAAAGAAGAAGCGGCGCACACAAAACAAGGCAGACGTCTCATTAGAACAACTCGAAGTGACTTTTACATAATCGCTCTCTCCCACGTAGGCGAGTCGTAATGTCAGTGAATTTGAATTAAGGTGATTTATTGCACGTAACGTGAGAAGGATGTAATTCATTCCAGAGCAATTTGTACGGTGACCTTTGGAAGGCGAAACAGGAAGAGGAGACACCTGATTTTGATTCCGGTGCCGAGTTTCTACAAAGAAGCTCCAGATTCACACTGTGTTACTCCATTATAAATGGAAGCTGACGGCTCATTAAGTTTGCTCTTAACTAATCGCTTGATTCAAAGCAAGTAGGAGAAGAAATGATTAATAAAGTAAAGGCCCCCCTGGAACTAAATGCGGTGTGATTTAACTCTGTGTAACCTCAGGCTGCGGTGAAATACTGGAGGATGTTAACCTGTTTTGTCACATCATGTAAATGTTTGCAGACTCTAAAATATTGTTCCAACATCTGGTGTTTTCACAAATCACTGAGTGATGGGCGTATATCCTTAAATATATTAGTTTAGAAAACAAAAAAAACCTAGATAACAGAGTCATAAATGTGGGTTCTATGATTATGCATAAACCGTAGGTGAGCTGTCCCCACTGCTCTGACTCTCACTTTATATCTTTGATCTCTTATTTAATACATCTGGTGGTTTTTCCACTTTTCGATGGCCATCTTCAGCTGCACTGAGTGGCTCTGACTTGCATTTCTTAGTCATTTTTAATTAGCCAGGCTTGTCCCAGAGCTTCAGCATGTCAGAAAATAAGCATTGGAGTTAGTTAAAAAAAGTAAAATAAAAATTCAGTGCCTGTGGTTGAAGCGACGAGATGCTGTCAGCCCCAAATCTACTCCAAATTTTAGTGAGACAGAGTATTTGAAGTATTACCAAGAGGTGGGTAGTGTGCACAAAAATTTAATTTAAGAGTAGAACATTGTTACAGCTTCAGTGGGTCTCTGCCCTGTTTTCCTTGTAGGGTTCTGAAGACAGGTCTCTGCAGGTGATATGTGTTGCCCTGATTGGTGCTGAGCAGCTTTAAAACTGCCATGCATGCAGCAGTCAGAACAAAAAAGCTTTTTCCCTCTCTTCCCTCAGAATCTCGTTTGGTTTGATTTGGTTTGCATCTTATGGTTGAGATTTGTTAGGTTTGTTTTGCATTTGTTTATTTCTGGTCAACTATAGCTGCTTTAATCTATTTTGGTTTCTCATTTCAGGCATTCCATTTTTTCAGGTTTATTTCTTTAATATAATTTAATAAATCAAAATAAATCAAACGAGCCTGGTGGACGTAACAACATATTTTTGCTCTGGAGAAAGCCAAAAAGTTATCTAACAAATAATTTGCGAAAAAATATATTTATAGCCTATATATCTAAATTCTTTAAAATTCCCCCTGAACTAATATAAAGTTCTACTTTTAGAAGAGTTGTATTTTTGAGCTAAAGCATCTGATCCGTAGCAGGATTACAAAGCCAAAGCTCTGAACAGCAGGTCAAAGTGAAAACAGGCATTTGAAGATTTAAAGAGATTCCTCAGGAAGTATGTCATTATGCTGGGGATTTTTTTCTTTCTCCCTAGCAGGTGGTTTGCAGCTGCAGGGAAAACCTTCTTTATTTCATGCAGTTGGATCCTGCTGACTGTGCAAGAAAGAAGAGGATTACACAGACAAAGCTCCGAAGTTTGTGCTGAAATGGAACATCAGAGTATTTGTTTCGTAAATCCAGAAATATTTGGGCCATGACCTTGCAACCCCTAATTTATGCTGCAAGATTTAAGAATACGCATTAGCGTTCACGTCTGTTTACTGTGCTGCAGATTACAGGGTCTTCAACACTAAACTGTTTTGCTATGAGATTATTTAGCCCGACAAGTTGTTTGTCGAACTTCTGGATCTGACGATTTGCAAAACCCTCATCCACACATTTCTCTGAGAAGCTGAAGAAATTGTCGTTTTCTAATCACACTGCTGCTCTTCGCTTACGAAGAAGATTGTGGCCACTGCATTCAGGGGTGCAGGTTTTTATCAAACATTGAGAAATTATCCAATTCACAATAATGCAAGTGTAAAAAGACAAACAAAAAACACCAACAATTGACTTTTCCAAAACAAAACTTATTTTACAAATGTGGAAGCTTCGCCCCCCCCCTCCCAAAAAAAAGGATGAAAAGTGTTACCTTTACAAACATTTAATTGGTTTATAAGATGAGCATATATATTATTAATGGTACTTCTTGATGTTTTTGTCCTCTGGTGTGTTTAAACAGAATCAGGATTTTATTTCTCACAAGTTTTTGAGGTAGGTTCAGAATTTCCTTTTCAGTAACCGAACAAATATTAAGAAAAGCAGAAAACAGTTTTAAAAGTTTTTAAAAAGTTTGCTAAAACAACAACAACAAAACTTAAGCAGCACTACAAGGAGTCATAACGGCAGACAGATGGTCTATTGGCAGATTTGTTCGTCACCCAGGGGGAAAGTCAGCATGCAAGGAAAACTAAGAGTTGCCCGTTGTTGTTCTGCTCTAACAGGTAAAAGATTCTCCACAGGTCCAACAAATTAAAGTTTTTACCCACAATTGTAAACAAGGTGGGCTGGCTGGCAGAACTTCTGGTGGCTTTAGTGAACACTCTGTCAGACAGGTGTCTTTTAGAAGAGTCCATTGTATCTCTTCTTCGATGTATCGTCATCCAGTCTGAACATTTTTTACAGCGCAGACATGGGAAACATCATTGCATTTGCAGTATGTTTGAGCTGGAACATAACTTATGATCCATGAGGAAGAATGACAGCAAGACCCTGAAATAAGTGATGATGCAGATATCGAGCAGTGCATGAATCTCTTTGTATTATTGTCATGTATTATTGTTGTATTATTGTTTGTATTATTGTCATGAATGTTTCTAACTTCTTCTTCTTTTGTCAAGGCGCTGTGGTCGTTCAGCCTCGGGGGGGCGACTGTCCCCTGGCCCAGGCCCACATGGGGGCCCATGGGCCCACATGGGGGCCCAGACCCAGACCCCGGGCCTGGGTCTGGAGGTGCCAAGGAGGGAGGAATAGTTTCAAGACGCTTTAATGTCTAATTACAAACAGAAAAAGTGCCCCTTCGCCGGTTCAGAAAGGCGTATTTAATGTTAAAGTTATTGTCCCTCAATGGATTATATAGTAGTCAGTTCCAGTGGCTGTTTGACTCACGGTTTAGCCAATGTGCTTCCTGGGTAAAATCCAACGAGAAACACAGACAAAACCGCACCCACCCCCTCTCCCTCACTACCCCCAGGCTCAACAGCGCTACACGTGAGGGGCCCGGTCATTGGGTCAGGTCATTGGCCCCGCCCCACGGCCCTACGGTGGCTTGTTCCACTAATGGGTTCAGGTGTCCCTGTGCAGACATGCTATATCAAAATAAAACCTTCTCAAGGACTAATGGGAAATAAAAACAAAGATAAAACACATTTTCCTTTTCTAACTGATGCCGGATGATGAAACCAGAGAACTTAAGGCTTCGACATCACCAGGCAGAAAAGTGAGCTATGTAATAGAGATGTCGGTCATGGATACAGCCTGTTTTTCCTGGAATTGAATTCTCAAAAGAGAGAAAGGTAAAAAACCACCCCAGGATATTGTCCATTTACTTCTAGGCTTATTGCTCAGAGGACGACCAGCTTGATTTAGACGACACCTCCAGATGGCTGGGTGGGATTTAATGATTGCTTTTGTTCTTGGCCTGAGCAATCAGCAGATGTTGAATTGTGTCCTGACTGGAAACGTTTTATTTATTTAGTTTTTTTTTTAGCTGTGGAGATTATATTTATTTTTGTCAAGATAAATGCGAGGTGCTATTTTTGCATTATAGCTGCAAGATATTGGCTATTTACTTAAAAATTCAATTTTGCTAACCTTCAGTCAATGCAAACCTCAGGTTTCAGAACAATAGCAGCAAAATGCTTTTGGTGTCAAAAGCACTTTTTAAATGGCTTTTTTCTAAAACGATGCCGAGTTGCATGGATGTAGCGTGAGAAAGATTTTCTGCCACTGCAATATGTTGCAATGTTTATCTGGATTACTATTAAGACTCAAAATGGCATTTTGCCCCCCGCACCCCCCCCCCCTCCACATCTGACATGTCTGTACACAGACAAGCAGACATAAATTAATTACAAATAAAGAATAAAGTCCATCGGTTACCAGCTCTTGGATTTTACTGCCTCTCAGTGACAGACGAATAAAATGTAGGTCAGAGCGTGTCTGTCGGTGTTTGAGAGAATAACACCGTTCATCTCCTGAAAAAGTTTCCAAAGTCAGTGAGCCAGTGCGCCATCTGTACAGCTGCTGATTGCAGCAGCCTAAAAGAACAGAAGGTTAAAGTGGAGCGGCGCCACGTCCTACCTTCCAGCTCCACAAATAGACTGGCTGGCTGGAAGTCTTTCTCTTACATTTTATCCCCACTAATCCCAAAAATGAATAATTAAAAACTTACACTTCACACAGATACTTGGGGTTGGGAGTCACTTTTTTTTTAATCTGAAATGATTTACTTGTTCCAGATGAGCATTATTTGCATACTGGGGCACCACCTGACTGGAAGCTCTCACGGTTATTACTCCGGATTATCTTTTGTCTCCACTCTAAATCCTTGCAACATGCAACGTGCCCAAAATGATAACGATTCAATGGGAAAATTAGTCCTTTTATAACACCATCAGACACACAATCTGTGACTCTAGTTGTGTGTAGTTCTGTTCGCTGAGTGTGTATACGGCTGAAATACTCATGGCAACAAATATTTCTTGTGCCGGATTGCAGTAAAAAACAAACAAACTGTTGGATTAAAAGAAAGAAAAAAACCTTCTGATCCTGGGTTTGATCCAGCATCCTGGGTGAGGAAGACTATAAATTTATATAATATTTAAACAACAAATCCCCCCTTTGCTTTGGGTTAGTTGACATACTGATCAACATTTAGGTCTATGTTATTTAACAAGAATTCAACACGTCACTTTGAATTTACAATTCAATTACACTTTATACTAGTACGGCCCCCCCCCCCAAAAAAAAGCCTGTTCCCCTGGGTCACACGCGCCCCCCCAGGTATTGCACCGCGCCCGCCCCACTATTTGAGAACCACTGCATTAACTCAAGTCCCACAAAGGACTGAACAGTTGCTGTTATGCTGCTACTTTTATTATGGTTTTTAAAAAAAAAAAATTGCAACATGCTTAATAACACTTCTGCACAGTGGTGCAGTTGGTAGAGCTGTTGCCTTGCAGCAAGAAGGTTCTGGTTTTGATTCCTGGCTTGGGGTCTTTCTGCATGGAGTCTGCATGTTCTCCCTCCTGCTGAGTCACATTTTGCTGGAACCTCTGACTATTCTTCATCAGAAGAATGGTTTTCTGAGGAAGAAAGCTCAGACAATGGCCCTCAAAGTGACCCTGACTATATTTACAGCATGGTTGCTGAAGAACTGGATCCGTCCTCTAAGGATAAGGAAGTTTGTTCAGGGAAGCTCAAATGCTGGAAATATGTGTGAACATTTTTGGAGAAGTTTATGAGTTTTCTTCGTCAGAGGAATCTTCTTCTTCGGAGGACGAAAACTCTGAAGATGGAAATCAAAATGACACAGATAATATTGTCTACATGGATGTCAATCCTGACCCAGTTTTGTACTTTGTACTTTTGCAAATTTTCCAACTCATTTTTTAATTGTTGGATGAATGCCACCACTGAGCCACAAACCTTCTGTGGTTTCTGTGGAAGGAGATTGCTGATCTTTTTGCAGAGACACCATTGTTGTTTGCAAGGTTTTTCTTTGAAGCAATGCACCATCCAGACAGAGACTTTCCTCTACATGAAGTCTTTGCAGTTCAGATCAGGAATGTAAAACATCAGGACAAGCCAGGAGTCCTGATGTTTTACATGTCACACTATCTGACCCAGTATGGCATCACCACAGACAGTAAGTTTTACACAACTGACTGTTGTGAACAATTTCAGAAGTGTTCACAAATTATTCATAGCCTTGGTCCTGTCATTCCTCTTCCAAAGAAACAACAAGGTGACACTATGTTCTCTTCCAGGGAGATATTGGAGAAGGATTTCAGAAAATTGTGACACCAGCAAGTCCAACATAAAGAGTGATTGCTTTTTAAATGATACAGATGTGATGACCCTGATACTGCCATGGCCAGACGACATCAGACATCCTGTGGTACCTGACCCAGCCTTTGAAGTTCCTGTAAAAACTGGAAGCCTGCCCGCAGTCATTTGCTGGAAGCAGGCATCAGCTTCTGAAACCAGCAGCCTTTAGATATGTATGATGTGTGGAGACCTGGTATTTAAGGCAGAAGATGAGCTGGTATCACTGGCAAATATTGACTGTGGAGCTGATATTTGCAGCAATGGGTACATCTTCATCTATGAAAAAGCCACAGAAGGACAGATCGAATACAGTGTTAGGGTCAAAGTGACAACTGATCAACAACAAAGATAGTGGGTGGAACATGGCCAATACAGAGTCATTGTCAAGGAGTTGTGGCCAGTCCGGACGCTTGCAACGGCACAGACTGGACCACCGAAGATCTGGATGTGGGCGGCCAATTGGCTGCTTGGAACCATGAAGAGGCAGAGATGGAGGCTGGATGCACTGGCAGGAGAACATGGAGCAACCGGCAGATGGAGCAGATGTGTGTGTGTGTATATGTATATGTATATGTTTTTTGCACTACAGCAACCAAACCCACACGGAAAAAATGAAGAAAAATTGAAGTCACAAAACACAACAATAATATACTTATTTATATGTAAATTGACTGCTACAATGCATGGAATAATTTTTATTCATGTGACATTCTCCCTGTTCCAAGTGACGGCTAATTTTCACAAAATGCTTTACAGACGAACCAGAAAATCTGGTTCAGATGGCTTTATTTAGTTAAGGCTTTATTTAGCCATTTAGTTAAGTCTTTATTTCAACAAACAAAACATTAAGAATAACTTCTTCTTTACAATTTTAGCTTGAGATTACCGTCCCGGTCTCAACAAATGCGTGGCACAATGTGGTATGAACATCGATTTTGCAACGCAACCTAAAAACTCTTGGAGTTGTGTCACTGTACTGACCACCATGTCACTGCACCGCTGCTCGACATTTAAATACGCAAATGACTGGCATAAACAACCGACTGCTTGCAGATTCTCCTTCAGCAGAATCTTCAACACAACAGCAGATTCTTTGTTTAGAAGTCAAACAGGTTTTCCAAGCTGTTCCCCCTTTATAAACAAATCTGCTCAAGGATTAATTTCCTGATCCAGTAACTTCACAAAAGGTGCACACGATGACACACCGATGATATGGAAATCCATTTTGTTGACAGGGAAAGATATTAAAATTAATTATTTTTTTCATTTATCTCTTGAAAGGAAATTGCAGGATTCTTGTCTCCCTCATTCAAAGAGAATTAAGCAGCAGTCATCTGAAAAGCATTTCTTTCTAACAAAGGAAAAAACTGACATCACAGCAATTAAAATGGACAATATGAACAAAAGTATATATTTAAATCATCTAGCAGTTGCAGAGGATGCCAGACAGATGTGAGAATGATTTTACTGCCATCATCCTAAAACCACTTTCTCAAGATAAAATCTTATTTATTTGTTCAATGTGAGCATTTATGGAATATGCTTCTGTCAAATGGAAAAAGTAAAAAAAAATCTTTAGGCTGTTTTATTTCTTGTATTTAAAGGAACAGAAAACAAAAAAAGCAAAGAAAAAAAATCATAAAAACCTGTAAACATGTAATCGTACAATCATCACATTATTTTTCTGCTAAAATCTAAAATGATGCCAAATAACAATATTATCAAACATATCAAACTTAAAGAGTAATAACATTATAAAACATGTACTTGCTACAGATGTTTGTATCTTCAGGATGAAATAGTAAATCATGAATAGATAGTAAATATTTAGAAGTGTCAGATAAAACCTGAACTGAATTATACATCTGTTATTTCATGAATGAAAAGATTAAAAACTCTTGGCGGCCCTCAAGTCTCCCCAGAACGGCTGCTGAGGGCCAGAAGTCTCAACATTTTTCATGCGGTTTTAAAAACTTAAACTTGAATCATATGACGCATTTTCTTTGACCCGATCGGACGGGTTCACGGCTGGTGCTCCAAGTTATTTAGGGAGTTTCTCTCTCTAGAAATCATTAGCAAAGATATTTTCCTTTCCACGTTGGACAAGGAAACATGGACAGGCATACGGGAGGAAATGTTGGCATTTCCGTACAATCTGCCGGCCGATTGTGTTCAGTGAGACAGGAGTCAAAAATTCCCACCCAATTTCTTGAAGAGCAGCGACAGAAGGAGCTTGTTATTGCAGAATAATTCAGGGTCCATATTTGATCTGACTGTTCTTTTTGATCCTTGAAGACTCTTCACCTCTCTTTCGAGAAGCTTTCCGAGGTTCACAGCTTAAAAAATCCGCCTACATTTCTTTTCTCCAGGCATACAATTTGCATGTTAATTGTTCCTGTAGCCAGTTGGTATTTCTGGCAGTCACAGAGCTCAACTTTCTTCATAAGGAATAAACCAAAACATGTTCCTGAGTGAAGCATAAAAACCAAGACATTAACAAAAACAGCCAAACAAGTTGTGTATTTGATCGATATCTCTGATACCTCAGCCCAGCGTTTCCCGGCCTGGAGGGAAACGCTTCCGTTTGGGAAACTCTGCCTCTCAACATTTTCTTGACAACTTTGTGCCGATTAATTTCTCTCCTCAAAGCAAAACCTGTCATCAAATTGGTTTGATAAGAACCTGGAGGATAAGAGAAGAGAGAGGACAGGATTCATCAACAAAATCTGTGGGCCCTCAAGCAGCGAGGCGTCATATGCTACGTTTATGCTTTTAATGACAGTGATCAAGTGTTCCAGCCTCAGAGTAATGTTCTGGAAAAAGCTTTCCCAACCTCAGCAAGATGAAGCGCAATAAAATTGCTCCGTTGCATTTTTTTGAACAGTAACTGTGAGGTTTATTCTGCTGTTTTCAAGGTCTCGGTTCTGTCACAGTCAAACATTAAATTCATATCACTGTATATAATCATGTAGTCACCCTGCGCTTCTGGTTTTAACATTTGTTTGTCTGGATAACACACGTCACTTTGCAGACGTGTGTTATCCTTGCCACTTCAACTTTTTGACATTAATTTCACTATGCTTTGCAGGGATTTAGCTAAATACACCAAAACGTGGTAGCAAATAATAAATAGAGGTACGTGATTTTTCATGAAGACCCCATGAATCAACATCATTACATTTCATTAGGATTTGTGCTGCAAGTGTTTGAGGCCGTTTCTGTTTCATTTTCCGTGCTTTGCTGTAGGAAATCTTTTGGGTTTTGTAAGCGATGTGGCACGTCTCTGAGCCCTATTTCAAGTCTTGTCACAGATTTAGTAATTGGATACAGGTCGAAACTTTGACTAGGCCCTTTCACCAGAAGTATGCGTTGACCCAAACCATTTCATTGTGGCTCCGCCTGCTTGTTTTATGGTCTTGCTGGAAGCTGAACCTTTGCCACAGCATTGAGTCTTTTTGCAGATTTTAATAAGTTTATTAGCAGTATTGCCCTGTATTTTCATGTTTTCATCATTTCTGGTCAGAGTTCCCATAACATTATGTGGTCACCACTATTCTACCCAGTGAGGAGGACGGTCTCTTCAGACCTGAGGTTGTGCAAGACTTTGTCTGTTATTTCGACTGACAAGGCAAAAATAAATAAATAAATAAATAAATAAATAAATAAATAAATAAACAAGTCATAAGGCATTTTAACTAGTATTAGGATTTGGTTAAATTTTTTAATTGAGTTAATTGCTGGGTCTTTATCACAGTAAATAGCATTTTCATCATGCTGCACAAAACACACTCTTGTCCATAACTTTTCAACGTAAAGTCATCTCCAAGAAAGCGAGACGCATTGCCATCAATGTCCAGGTCAGAGATGATACACACATGGGAATTTTTCTTTTCTGATCCCTTCAACTACCTCCTCGATGTTCTCTTTTTGTAAAATTGAAAATAAGAATAAAAGTAAAATATCTACTCCAGGAGGTTAGGTGTTTGAATTTAAATCTGTCAAAACAAAAGGCGGCCTTGAGATTTTTCCATCACCGTTTAAAGAAAACTGTCAAAGACAAAATATATTCTGTCAACCCGACCCCCGGTTCAGACTGATGTTTTACTCTCCATGGTCTTTAGATCCCAACAGCAATGTGCGGCTTTGTAGGCAAACATTAATTGCTGTCCTATTTTAGCAAACATGATTTATTCCAAAATTCTATATATGATCATAAACAGTCAGATGGTTTGTTCATTAGCCTAAAACACACTGTGATGTAAGTTAAAATCGTTTTCAAGCAGAGGTTTAAACCAGCTAACAGAAATCACAAGGGGATTTCTGTGTATTGGTGATTCGTCATGTTTACCTCAGAAAACCATCAAAGTGGGAATAACTGCATGCTGGTTCACTGGATCAGTGACACACATGCTGCACCTTTAATCCCTCAGAGAAACATGTCAGGTTTTCAGAAAATGACAGCCAGTCAAACTCATAGAGACTAATGAAATCTGGCCACCTGAAAGCAGAAGTTTGAAAGGTTTCCTAATGTTTACCAAAGTTGGTCAAACATGATATTCAGAAGCTTTATTGACAGATAGCAAACTGTTGCAATGTACTTTTAGAAGCCATTCAAATGGTGTAGTAATCATATGAATACTACTTAAAAATCCCAAATCGGCTGTTTTGGGGGAAAGAAAATGAATTGTCAGGCACTGTTTGGTTTCAGCTGTGTATATTTTTTTCTATGAAAAATGGAAACTAGCAACTAAAACAAACATTCTGGATAAAAAAGTAAAGCAGCATTTCACAAAATACTTTCTATAAAGCTTAAAACAATACGACAGTGATGGTCAGTAAATATGGCTCTAATGATATTTACTTAATAGTACATTTTTTAAACATGCAGATATATTTCTCGATTAAACTGGGTTTTTTTTGTTGTTGGTCTGATTGTATTCTCGTCTCAAATGTTTTGTTGTCATTAGACATAAGCAGAAAATGACCATAATAAGCAGAAATGTGCATGTATTTGGGTCAATTACACCATAAATTGAGCTGATCAACTGGCATTAATTAGTGAGGGTATAGAAATAACACCTGGTTCATGAGACAATGATGATGATGCATTATTAGGATAATTACACATTCTAATTCATGTTGATTCATTACATTTTCACTTTCACAAATCACAGATCTAATTAGCGTAGAATCATTTAGTAATTCACTCCTGGTTTAACTTGTCCATAGAGTTTTTACTACCCCAGAGAACAAGTGTCATGGATCTCTAGCTGGTTTCAAAGAATCTCTGATCAGTTCAGCTTTACCCAGTTCAGGTTTGTTTCAATCTTTGGTTATTTAGGATTTAGAACTATAGCTGGATAAATCCAGCTTGAACTTAAAAACTTTGAATAACTTGTTAGTTTTTGCTGATGAGAATCTGCAGAGCAAGTGTGAACTTTGTCATCTGTGAGCACAATGATGGTATTTTCTCACATTAACTCATATTTCCTGTTAACTATTTTTGCTTAAAGTACACAAAATGTTACTAACTGTTCAGTTTCAAAGCTGCAGTAATTTAACTTTTATAAAGATGGGGGTTTTTCAAATGGTTGTTAAAATTGTCTTTATGTCCTGACAGTAAATTGTGATCAATAAAATTCATTACCATATCAGAAATTTTGTTCGCACTATTTGAAACAAGAATTTAAGTAAGATAAGTAGTTACTTTAACAGGATATTGTGAGTGAAAATAATAGAGAAATGTGGCTCTTTAACTAGGTCAGGGAAGTTTGTTTTTTCTTCCATTTGTGAAATAATTCAATGGTTTAAATGGCAGCTTTAAGTCAAAACTCACAATTCATGATTACAATCCAATATAATTTTCTCGTTGACTTAATTTGCATTTCGAGGCAGCAGGCGGACTTTCATTTTCAAGTTCAACCACTTTCAAATGTTTTTCCAGTGTATTCACTCGCAGAAGATCTATGTGACCCTTTGATGACATCAGAGGCATTTGTGCACGGAGGTTTTGTTTTATCTTCAATAAATAATCGTTTACAACTAGATAGCAATCCAAACACAAAAACTGGCCATGAAGTGTAGCTCTATATGGCATAAACTAGATCCAATGTGAGTTAGATTGATTTTACAGAAAAGTCATGCTGGTAGCTTTAAGACCTCTATTAGCTGCGTTCTGATGATTTGTGTGTGTTTGTGTTGTTGTGTCATAAAAACAGTAGTGTGTATTGATTGTTTCGGCGAACAGCCGTGGCCTTTAACAGCAGCCCTCTGAAACCCGAGCCGCCTCTGTTTAAACAAAAAAATGATGCCTCTCAGGGTGATTGTTTTAAAGATTGTAAGAAAACTGTTTTTTTTTTGTTGTTGTTGTTTCCATTTCCCAACCACCGGTCAGGTAGGGTGACCAACACACCCTACTTTACCTTACGTCAAGCTGTATTTGTAGTTTCATTAAGTGTTTTGGGATCTCTGAAGGAGCAGCTTTCTCCCTTTGTCTGAAACATTGGGCTGAACAATAAGCGCTGAGCATTTAGAGTAGACTAGAGCTGCGTGCTGTGGACTAAATGTCCTATTTAAAGATTTCCTCAAGTTAATTCTGCCTCGCCGGTCTCTGCAGAGCCATAACAAGAAAGGTCTTTTCTTTTAACCCTGAAGATGTGCTGACCCAAGCAGCTCCTCAACCTCTCCGGGAGTCTTTTGTCTGTAAAAACGGACTCTAACTACAACCTGGAACCTGTTCAATAAAAACTTCGAGGAAGAAAATTAAACTCACTTGAGCAAAAGTGAAACATTTTTGCAAAGCTGTGAGTTTTATGGTCAAATAATTTATTTTTATGTCGATTTAAAAGGATCACTCGTCTTGAGAGCGACTGAATTTTTGCATGTTAAGGATGACTTTGCTGCTTTGTGGAGATGAGAAAAAACCCATTAGACATCAAACCGTTGTGGGCGATAAAGTGTGGTAAAGGAAAAAAGTTAAAGCAAAAACACTCTAGCTCAGTTTTCTATTACTTAGGAATAAATAACACATCAAATAAATTTCTATTAAACAAGAATTGTGTTTGAAATTATTATTTTTATTTTCACTATCCCACACTGGGATAAAATTATTTGCACAGCCTCAAATTCACACATGTCCTTATTAATATTTTAATGCAGTCATGCCTCTGACCTCTAAGAATAGTAAACATACCTTCAGTGTTCGGTGAAGTTTATTCCAGATAGTTAACGTATTCTGCTCAAAAACCCATCGTTTATGCGTTTGGGATCATCGTTTTGTTGGAACATCCAAGTTGGTCAGAGTATCAATCACTGAGCTTCTGATTTTATGTCTGACACATAAAATCAGAAGACTCTAGAGGTGGAACGCTGTTTTGTTACTCCGTGCATTTTTCCAATCCACTGGTGCCACTGGTTTCAGTTGATCGTGAAGGAGCTCAGAGGAAACCCTCACATTTCTGTCCCTCATATTTCAGGGACAAATAAACCTGTACACCTCTTGAAGGAGTCACTTATAATATCCTTAAACCACGTTAAGCTCCTGGTGTCGTGTAAAACTTGCTTTACTGTGGTCAGTGACTGATGTTTCAACATCTTTCAGTTTGTGAACCTTGGTGGGTTTTTTGTTTGTTTTTATAAAGTCAACATAAATCTTCTGTTGTGAACTGAAAATTTTGTTGATTTCGTTACAAGATAGTTAACCAAATAGTACCTTGTTTTGTTGCAACATATTGTCTCTCTAATTATTTGTCTCTATGTGGATTAAAGAAATCCAAAAAAAAAAGAAAAAAGAAAGCTTGAGTACCTAATTTATTCTTCTGTGGAAACAATTTATTAGAAACCCAGAATAAGTAATTAAAAGCCCAAATTTAACTAGGTATTCCTGTCAGTGATTAAGTGTATTCAAACTTTTCACTGAAACTAAGTTTCTGACTGACTTCATCAAAATATCTTCTCTTCTTTTCTCATTGTTAAACATCAACCAAAGTCCTTAAACCATTAAATACCCTGAACAGACAACACAACAGACATGTTACTATTGATGTTTTCAGGAATAAGCATCTTTCAACTGTAGATTCACAGTCAACAAGAATGAAGGAAGGTGGCACAAAGCAGGGCACATCCTTCACAGTAATGAGGAAAAAAATCAGACCTTGCTGAGCCTGCAAGCGTGGCAAGACTTTCCCTGAACTCATGACACCAGGTCAGCAGGATTTCTGTCCGGCAGGGGATGAGCGACAGCTCTCTGCAGCTGACGCCTCGAGAAAGAACAGAAAGACTACGGCCATTAACCTCTGACTTCCCCTGAAATCAGGGGTGAATTGAAGAGAAATAGCATACATATTCAATGAATAAGTAGCACAAGTAACACAGAGGAAGGCCTCTGCTCTATCAAGACAAGGCAGAATGTCAAGCAACCTTTTGAGTTACAGAATACGTAGCCTCTGGGTTTCCAGTTCGAGCAAATGTCGCTTTTATTTTCACATACAGTGATTCAAAAAGCTTTTAAAACTTTAGTATCAAATTTTATAGTGATTATTGTCCGTCAGCAAGGCAGGATGTTTAAGTCAGAGGAAAAAGAGTTTATTCATATTTAAGGTGACACCAATGACTCAGACAAAAGAAATAAAGCTGATTGGTGTTTAACATTAAAAGATCCCGTCTTTGAAGCACCTCGATACTGAGGTGGAAATTACAATAAAAATAGAAATAATCAGTTATGTCTTTTGGCCAACAGGCAGCAAATTTATCTGATAGAGGAAGAAAACTGTAGCATAACCAGATCATAATGATCTTACATCTGTAAAAAGTGAAAAAGCAACAATTCTGCTTTTCTTTTTCACATTAAAATCTATTAAAAGAGCAATTTCCTCACATTGCAGGTACAGATTATCCTTCACCTCTTGAAAGAGTCTTTTTATTGCAATATAATGTTGACAGCTATGTTACTTCAGAGCTGTTCAGTTTCTCACAACTAAAGACTGAACTGATTACATATAGAAAAATGAGACTTTTGGCTGCCTGCTAATATAAAGTATTCTGGCAAAACAGCCTTTGGAAATAATGGGAGCAATAGACATCTTTGCACAATAACAGCTGATGTGAAAACTGTCTTAATACATTGATTTTGACCCAATTAAGTGTGTTTAAAGAATTAGATTTTTTAATATTAGATACAAATATTGATTATTTTGACTATTCTTTTCTTATCTGCCTTCTTTCTGATGCTTCCTTATGTATTATGAATTTTTCTCTCAAGAGCTGCAACCCACAAACAGATGAGAACATGAAGAATTGTAAGAAAAAATTGATGATGATTAAGAAGCTATTAATGTTTAAGAAACTTTTAGAAAATCACATTTTAGCCCCACAAAAATGGAAACTTAGTGGATATTCAGATTTTCCTCCAGTGTCCCTCACTCATGCACCCTGTGGTTTCTAGTAGATGGAGGTTATTCAGTGCTTCATCTGCTCTCTGCAGACGTGGATGAACATCTTAAGCTACTCTAAAGGCGCATTCTCAAAACGGTTAAATAATTCACCGAGGCCATTTCACATCTCTCATTTCTGCTTGTCTGGAAAAATACCATAAAAAATAGATTTACAGAACAAATTGCCCACAGTGAAACATCATGAAGAAAAAGTAAATCAAAAGTCTGAAATGCCACTTTGACAAACAAGCCTGCTGAGAAAATGCAATGCTGTATGTTACAAACAGGAACCTTTCACCATAAACCAGCTTAACATTTGGTGACGAAGTGTAATTCAGCCAATCTTTTCTCAAGGGTTAAAGACGTATAGGACTTCACAATAATCGTCCAGGGACTAAAACATTGTAAGATCTGCAGGGAAAAGTCACGGACAGCTACTAGAGAAATTTATTTTTGAAGACTTGAAAAGAAAGTCACAACTTTATTTTCTGTAACTGTAACTCTGTCCATGTTGTGACAAGTTACAGCCAGAAGATTGGAAAAATCCAGGAAGAAAACAGTGAAAAACCAGGACCTAGAGGTTTCTGAGAGTCCTTTCAGATGACTCCTATCTTAGTCTAAAATACTAACTTCAGAGTGATTCAGTTGGCTGCTGAGAGCGACTCTGAGTGAGGAGTTTGCAGAAACTCATTCATGAAGAGCGGCGGCGATTTGGGCATTTGCCCAGGAAGCCATCTTGTTGGGGGTGGACACCATTACCTTCACAAGTCATTTCATGTACAAACCAAAGGGCCATCTAAGCAAACACTGACCACCAAACGACTATCAAAATCCACACGTCATGTTAAATCCTTGGATTCAAATACAACATTAAAAGCTTGATCAAATTTATAACAGAACAATCTGATCCTATACCTTAAGAAACACATGGGGAAAGAAGGAGGTCCCGGAATCTGTGGGATTTATTGGATGCCTACATTGCTTGTAATATGAGACTTAGTTTGACAGAGCATCAAGCCAATTCCTCAGAACAAACAGAAAACGGCCCATTATGAAGAGATGTTTCTCCATGCGCAGCCGAGAGCTTACAGTGGAGGGAAAGAGGACACACACTCGCCCCCAGCATCCTGAGGAGCTGTCACATTGATGCAGTACACTCAGACAAAATGTTCAGAGCGCACGATTCCCTCGGCTTTCGAGCTATGTGCTACTGAAGTGTAAAAAAATTAGAGGGTGCCTTCTTTAAGAGGAAGCAATCATCAAGAGGTTGTTACATGTTCAAACTTTCTCTGGAGGCATCAGATGGAGCCATTTTTGATCCGGGGAGCTGAAATCCTTCTGTTGCCGAGTCCTGCTTGTGTGTTAACGTGTGTGTTTGAGTTTCAGAGGGACGGTAAGCTGGGGATTTAGGGCACGGTTTTCTGGGTTGCAACTAAATGCCACCTGTCTGTCCAAAAAAATAAATAAATAAATAAAATACAGATAGACGACTTAAAAACGTTGGTCTGAAAAAATGAGTTTTTACGTTTACAGAGAAAGTCTGTCTCTTTCCCTCTTCCTCAGCGCTCTTAAAAAATGAACAATCCAAATTTGACTGAGTTATAGGTCAACATAATCTTAATCAAAGGAAAAGATACTGAGAGATGTAGGAGTAGCACATCTTTCTAAAACCTTGCGTGAAGTTACGTGACAATGTGCGGCTGATTTCACCTCTTTATGCAGCCAGGAGCTTCTTCAGGCTAAAAGTGAAGCTTCTGTATTTCACATTTAGTCCTGCTGCAAATAAAGATTTCTGAGTCGTATTTTAGAGCGTTCCTGAAATCTGCCTTTAGGCGTGGGGTTGATATATGTCTAAAACTAACTTTTGGATTGATTTGAAATGATTTTTAAAAACAGAAAACCAAGCCATGTGCTGCAGTTTGCCTCATTATTCTGTGAAAATTGCATCAGTTATAAAAACGTAACTCTTTCGCATAATTTTCTTCACTGAAAACAAAACATAAGGTATTCCTCGTATTGTGCAATAGAAGTCTAATTTTGGCTAAATAGTTGCTAAGGGCAATTAAAACTAAATCTAATAATTTAAATCAAAATCACTAAGTGGGAGCACCACCTGATTGAGACCATCAAAAATAAATAATAAGTCAAATGTTTCAGTCTCAGTTATTATTCATGAATATCTGCCTGATAAACTTTATAAATAACTGATGAAGCCATAAGTCCAGCACTGGCATTACCTGAACAGAAAGATGCTTCACATCATGTAATAAACACAGACACTTCTCTCAAATGTACAGAATTCAACCTTATGTGATAGTTTTTGGATAGTGGTCAATCTTTTTAAATCTTGACTTTTATGATCTGTCCAACATTTTGCTCTAAGATTTCCAGAAGATTCTCTGAAGGTTGTGAGCAGCTCAGCTCCAGCTCAGCCACTATAAACAGAAACACTCACGTCAGGCTGGTGTTTTCTGGATGGGTGATAAAGTCCATCACCTTGCGAATAATTTTGTTTTTGCCCATTTTCACACAAATCCGGCCGCAATGCAGCTCAAGACCTGAACAATGCAAGCAGAATCATCTCCAAAATGGCCCAGAGCCACCAGGTCCAGTTACAGTGAGGTGAAAGGTATAATGTTGCATTTGTGTATGTCACGTACTGTTTGTTTGCTCACTGAAAGTAAAAAAAAGAATTAAAGTGTGACTCATTTGAGTATGTTCCCCTTTTCACACATTATTATTAATGATGACACCAGTGTTTTTAGATCTGAACTCTTGAGCTTGCATTCATTCTCTTTTTATTTTTTTAATGAGGGTCTTATCCACTGTTAGCCTCTCTGTGATTTACCTTTCTCTCTAAATAGGATGCAGACTTCTTCCTGGCTGTCTGGGCACATCCTGCACTGACACCCTTGAGTCACCTGAAGAGGAGCTGCATCACTCCATGTGTATTTTGCTCGTGTTCCCCACCGCCTCCGACTATTTGTCTGTGCATGTCCCACTGATCTAAATGCCTGCATGCACAGTGAATTAAAAATGCCCCCTTTTTCTATCTTCTTGCACCCAGGTGCGCAGATCCGCTCAGCAAACATGAGCCTGACCTCGATAGTTAAGGAAAAACACCAGACACCAACAGATCTGCAATGCAAATTGTTACCACACGATCCTCTGGAATGACTGTGAAGGACGACCAGTGTAGTCAATTAAAATTTAATTCTCACTTCATACTTTCTCATCCCATGCAGCCACACCTTAGCAAACCAAGCTATTTCATGGCAAATGCACATTTTGCAGTAAATCACTCAGAGAAGAGATGGATCACTTCCACTCGTTTTTTTAATGCTGGGCCGTTTTCCAGGATTATGAGAAAGTTAATGTTCTCTTATCAACCGGAGGAGATTCCAGTGAATGTCAAGGTGAGCACAAGCGCACACATTTCAGCCCCTCTTTGGATTTAGGGAAATATTTAGTGGATTGGAAGAGGAGGAGAGGCTTTTGTGATTTGCAGCGCAACACTTCGCGCGGCATGCTGGGCAGCACAAACGTCTCTGGACTGTCAGCTACTGATTTTCACATTTTCCTTTTCCTTTTTTTTTTCAAGATATCCACTACTGCAGAGAGACATTCAAAGCTCTCAGCATCCATCAGTCAAATGTTTGTGCACTTCTCCTCTCCCAGTTTGACTTTTCATCACTCAACTGGATGACGCTCTGCAGTTGAACTGTTTTTCTCTAACCTTTTTTTTCTTTTGTTTCCTTTTTCACCCCATGCTTTTGCCCCAGACAAGTAAAATCCATGTACCAAACAAATAATGAAACTCTAGGATTCATTTGCTAATGGGTAATATTTTAAACGTAATTTTGTATAACTCAGTGGAAGAAAATTAGAGTTAGTGGAAGGTTAAGATCTTTTTTAAATGACACAATAAACTAAAGTGGTTCAAACAAGAATGAACGACTCCCTGTTCACGCTCCTCTTTCCTTTGTAGCTGATGGTAGATTTATTTCAATGCAAGATATATGAAAAAAAAAAACAAACAAAAAAAAAAGAGCACAAGACAAGCAGCCTAAAGTTCAGTATTAATATTAAACTGAACCCAGACATTTATGCCAAAGACCCCAAAGCTAAAAACAGTGATGGCAAAGCATCAGGCTGCAATTTATTCAAAAGTTCAAAGTCAGTTCATTATTTCTCCAAAATATTTCAGGCCACAAAAATGTCTTTTGGTGGTCATGGTTCCCCTGTTGGACAGGAAGTTAAAAGGCTTTTATGTATTCTGTCATTTGGCTCACTCACTGACAAGAAAAGCAAACAAATACATTTCTGCTCCATCTGGTTTGCTGATGGTCTTTTTTATTTTATTTTTTTAACGACACAACACGAGATCATCAACAAACGTTTTCATGAAAAGCTGTCCAGGGCCATAAAGCTGGGACAATGAAATCCTCTGGTTCCCAAATGTAAGAATTTTTTGCCTCTTGGCTGTGCAGATGTTGTGTAAAAGAAGACAGAACGACAGATTTGGCTCCTGTTTGGTTTTCAGAGAGAAGTTTGAGTCAGCAGAGGCCGCCTCAAACATCTCTCTGTGGGCTTCAATTTCAATTTAGTAACAGGATTTGCTGCCTTTCACGATACGGGTGAAGTTAAGTTAAGTTAAGTTAAGTACAAGGAATATCTGAGTGTAAATTTGCTTTAAAATCAGATAAAATCAGATTTTCTGACAAATGAGGAAAATGTAAAACCAAAACTGTTATAAAAAAAAGTGTAATTGTCATTTGCTATTTTTTCATCTTTTTAATCATAGCGTAAACAACAATATGTGCTTTTATCCATTCATTTCCTTTACACGCTTGTCCCTTAGTGGGGTCAGGAGGTGCTGGTGCCTCTCCAGCTAACGCTCCTGGTGAGAGGCAGGGTCACCCTGGACAGGTTGCCAGTCTGTCGTAGGGCAACATGGAGACACACAGGACAAACAACCATGCACATACACACACACCTAGGGGCAATTTGGAGAGACCAATTAGCCTGACAGTCAGGTTTTTGGACTGTGGGAGGAAACCGGAGAACCCGGAGAAAACCCACGCATGCACAGGGAGAACATGCAAACTCCATGTAGAAAGACTGGGGCATTGAACCCAGAACCTTCTTGCTGCAAGGCAGCAGCTCTACCAACTGTGCCACTGTGCAGCCCAATATGTGCTTTTAATTAATACAAAAAACTCCAATTCAAACTGAACTGCTTTTAAAAGCAGTAAAATTGCATGATAATAACAATTAGATTTAATGTGGAATGTAGTGATCAGTGAGTATCTGAACTATTACCATTAGCCTAAAAAGTTTTTGTTTAGTACTTTGTTCTTTGCTGTCTCAATTTGGTGTAAGTTCACTACTTAAGCATGTTGTTCAACTCATGGATGAATTAATTACCTTAAACTCTAAATTAAATGCAGCCACTCAGGTTGATTATACTCTCACACAAGTCAGGCTGATATATACTTACCATGTAACATTTTACTCTTACACTTTTTGAAATATTGTATTGTTTAAAACACTACACTTTTTTGCTGCAGCTAATTTGTTAGTTTTTCTTTAGCTTTTGTTAGGTAAAGAAAAGGACAAAGATTAATTATGAATAAAAAAGGCAGGGCCTGATTAATGTGCACAGTGCGATTATTTCTCCAGGGTCAAATTTGCAGGTTTTACTTCCACCTGGTGTTTGATGACTGATTCTCCTCTCAATTACTTCCAGTTTACGTCGCTCTACAGAACACAGAGTTTTAAAAAACTCAGTTTGCACATCTCTCAATTCAAAGAGATTTTTTTTTACCGCCTACATAAGGAGGATTTAAAAAAAACAACTTGGGAATCTTCCACATAAAAACAATATAAAACAGTTTAAATGTTACACAAAAGCGTCTTTTCTCCCTTAACCCGGGATACGCCTACACGTTGTCCATCTGTTTGCAGACGTCCTGATCCTGCGTCTGTTCTAAACTTTGAAAACTGATCCATACGTTCAGCCACAGGAGCAGGACTCCCTCCCTCTTCTTCATTGTCTCAGACAGCAGAACCTGCATGACCTTATCGCTCCCAGCAGCCATGTGGGTCAGCCTTACTCACTCGATCTTTTCGGTCGACTTAAATGCTACCCGATCGTTGTGGCAGACTTTGGGAAATAATATGCTTCTGCCAGTGTAATTCGAGTGGACCGTCCAGCGCAGCCTGCTACCAGTAATCCTGTAAGGCTGCAGGACGCGGAGAGGAAATGATGACCGCAGACTCGGTGCTCTGGATCCTCTTGCGCGCCTTAAACCTGTGGCCCACTTTCAGCTGGCAAGAGAAAAATGCACACGCTGAAAAACGACTTTCGAAACTTTGATCGACGCACTGTCCGCTTAACGTAACAAAAAACAAAGGTGAAAATAACGCATGACGGATTTTGTACCCGTTTTCAGCACGCCGTAAATTGCTGTACATATCTGAAGTTTATTTGTGCTGATGAACCAAACGAGGTCTGGGGTTGCTGAGTCGAATTCATCAAAGGCATCTTCTCGTAAATGGATGCATACAGACATGTTTGGCTTAGAAGGCTGCAGCAAACAATGCATGACAGAATACACCAGAGGAAAAAACCCAGCATCAGCGATATTTAAAGCAAAAAAAAAAAAAAGTATCTTTTTTTTCAAATTTAGCTGCATCCATAGAGGGAAACGTGAATCCACCTCAACAATAACCTGCTGAACCTTTTCCCTCGTGGGGAAACAGAGGAGGAAGGCTGACAGCAGTGGCAGGTTGCTGAAAACTCAAACTGCAGGGAGCCGAGGAACAGGGACAATGTGGCCTGACGTCCCAGTGAGTCAGTCTGTTAGTGCAGCAGCTGTAAGCATTTGTGGTTTTAGTGCCGCGTTTGTGGCTCTTTGTTTTTTTTTTTGTTTGTTTTACTGGCCCTCCTATGTGGCACTCTGGCACAGGTCAGAGGTCACATTCAGCATGTCTTTTATTCATGGAAAAGATTATTAAACTATAACCATCCATCCATCCATCCATTTTCTTCCGCTTATCCGGAGTCGGGTCGCGGGGGCAGCAGCTTCAGAAGGGAGGCCCA